>JAQBSW010000913.1:0-160716 GCA_029291075.1 Eudiplozoon nipponicum
AGGAATACATAGTTACTACGAGTAAATTTATTCAGGCAAGGGAACATCGGCAATACAGCTTCCTTGCGGATTTCACTATCACGTCATAAACAAACCAAACCTCGCAGCTAACTTTGCCCTACTAAGAAAAGAAAGTTACGAAGATGATTCTACTAGACATCTCCAACAAAACTCGCCACTAAGCTCGATTCGATGCCATATCGCTAAGGGCTTCTAACCAAGAACAATGATGCGCACTAGGACTCCGTTCTGGCAGACGATAGGGTCCTATACTACCCAATTTGGGTGTATGTGACTTCAATTGTTTCTGCCATATCGAAATCTGCCCACCTTGTTTCTAACGCCATTTGGTGCTGGATGAAGAACAAGCTCTACTGGCAATCAAATGAGGGCATACGCAAAACGTGACCGAGGCAACGAAGTTGATGTAGCCTTATTTGTTTTTCTAACGAGGAGCAATTATTGGTCAGATCCGAAAATACGTCTACGGATGTCAACGTTAGTTATTCGTCGTTGGTAACCAACATGTGCTATACTTCTCAAACAACGATGATCAAATGCCTGTAAGCGTCTCAAATCATCAACTCCAAGAGGCCAAGTTTCACTAGCGTACAGTAAGACTGCGCGTACAGATGCACTGTAAACACGACCTTTAAGGCAAAGTGAAATATTCGCGTTTCTCCATAAATGACGAAGGTTCGAGAAAGCTACTCTAGCTTTCGCGATTCGTATTCTCACCTCGTCGGACATATTTCCTACGTTATTGATAGAGCTCCCAAGATATGCAAACCTGTCGACTATTTTTAGATCTTCATTCTGCAGTCGCAACGTTGGAATGAGTGGTGAGTGATCCTGTAACAGTATTTTACATTTCATACTGAAAGACGGAACAAAAGACGGATACCAGAAATTAAACAAACAATGGTTGCGCGGGCGGTGATAACAATTACTTTAATCAAGCTTGCAATATTAATGTAAACATCATTTTTATTATGAACTTCCTTTACTACATTTTACAATGCTTAACTCCTTCCGACAAATGTATTTATGCAAAGGCTAACAGAGAAACATGAGTTAGAATTAAACTGAAAATTTGGTGGAGTGTAGTGTGCAGCAGAGTGACTCGGTGGTTAGTCCAACAGATTCCGAAGCAGACGTGCCCAGGTTCGAGTCCTGTCTGCGGCAAATTCTGGACAGTACGTGATGAGTTCCCAATAAGGACGAAACTGGTCTACTGAATGAATTGCCTTTTCTACACTATACAATTCTTAGTTTATACTGACAAATATATGTACCAAGATCGCAACCTTGATTAAAGTAATAGCCACCGGCAATGTCACATTTTTATATCTTGTTTATTTAAGTTAGTTAAGTGGATGTAGCCTTACTTTGAAATTTGAATAAATTGTTCTGTCTTTGTATTTGTAGCTCCTATTCCAGATTGGGCCGGGGGTTGTCGCTTTGTGAATCCAGGTCGGTTTGGAGAACTTTGCGTGAAGTCGTTGAATGCTGATGAAGAAAGTGATTCTTCTGCCGTACGACTGCATACTGAATACACGTTTAAAGTTTTCTATCCTCGTTCGTGTCAAATTGAGGACAGTGCATTGCCTGATTAACTTTCTGCCTCCTGTTAGCCGGCCTGTTTATGACAAAAACTGACTTTTACATCTTATTTTATCTTGAACAAAGTATGCATATTTTCAATCAACGTGTTTGATTGGCCTTGTTATGTGTCATGATGAATATTTTGTACTGCACGATTTGGTTAAATTATTTATCATCTGTATCGTGTTATCTTCTAGAAAAATATTTGAAAATGAATTCTTGCGTTTTTCCTTTTTTAATGTATTGACAGCCATTTTCGTTGTTTTATTTTTTTGTCAATTTTTCTACTTGTTTCTCCAATCTAAGGGGTAATAAAATAGTCCTGATAATTTTCAATAAATATAAATCCTTTACACACAGAGCCTCTCGAGAACTAGTAGTTGCAATCCATGACGAGAGTTCTGCCCCAGCGTTGGTTAGTATCTCTTCCTGGAGCCGGTGTATGTCAACTAATCTGTTATGACACCTAAATCTATAATAAAAGTGTCGATAGCATTTATAGTAATGCTGCCATTGCAATTGCGTATAGCCGACTTTTTGACGACTGGTTAAATACAATGGGATTGCTGTTTACTTCAAGCTCGCAAACTTAATTTAAATAATTGTTACCACCACCCGCACAATCAATTATTGTTAAATTGTGTTGGCTAAATATTTATTTGTGGCGAACGCTACAATCAGTTAATTTTTGTGACTGCATAGAAATTGTGCAGCCGAAATTTCCAGTCAAGTACAATTTATGCGAGACTACTAGAAATGAGAGCCGCATATCTAATTTTGCTTCCAATATATATGCAATACGGTTTGATCCTCGCTAGTCAGTTTGCCGTCGTACTCTGATGATGATCAATGAGGATCTAAACGCGTCAGCGCGAGCCACTGGCAGTAGTTTTGTTATGTTATTCGACGACTGGTTAAATAAAATGTGATTGGTTTTTACTTAAAGCTCGCAAACCACCATCCGCGCAATCAATTATTGTTAAGTTGTAATTCTTATATATATATGTGTGGGGCGAACGCTACAGTCTGTTAATGTTCGTGACTGCATAGAAATTGTGCAGCCGACATTTCCAGTCAAGTTTAATGTATGCGAGACCACTAGAGGTGAGAGCCGCATATCTAATTTTGATTTCAATATATATGCAATGCGGTTTGATCCTTGCTATTCAGTTTGCCGTCGTACTCTGATGACGATCATGGAAGATCAAAAAGCGTCAGTGCCTGCGACTAGCGGTAGTTCTGCTATGTTGTTCGACGCCTGGTTAAATACAATGGGATTGGCTTTTACTTTAAGCTAGCAAACTTGATTTAAAGAATCGTAAAATTTGTAAACAAAAACGTAAAATCAAAAGATACCACAATCTGGTTTTTAACATTTATATCTTGAATTTTGTTTACAAACTAAAACGAATCGGCAACCGAATAATTACCTAGTATTTTGCGCAATGGTTCAAGTATACGATATAATAATTTAGCCAATTCATGTAATGGACAATTGACCATTAATAAAATTGGCCTCACAGGACAACCTTTTTTGTGTTCCTTTGGTAATCCGTACATTGTTGATGTAGAGGATATAACGGGGTTGAGTTTCTGTGCAGTGGCCTCATCAGTTAAACCGGCGTCTGTGAAGATCTTAATTTCATTTATTACTTTGCGCTCCACTTTGTCTATTTCATCTGACTTATCGCTTAGACGCGTGGATTTTATATTATTTTTTCAAGAAGCTTTCCATCTTTTTTAAAACAGAATCTCAAGCCAGTTGGATCATGTACGCTAACAATGTACGGATTACTAAAAACACAAAAAATATTTGAGGCCAATTTTATCAATGGTCAATTCTCCGTTTCATGCACTAGCTAAATGGTTAGTTCGTATACTTGAACGATTACATAAACTACTAGGTAATTATTGCCGATTTGTTTGAGTTTGTGAACAAATTTCAAGATATAAATGTCAAAAACCAGATATTAGTATCTTTTGATGCTAAGTCTTTGGTTACAAATGTTCCAATTGATGAAACCATTGATATTATTGTCAAAGCGGTATAACACGACATATTACCATCGCCGGTGCCAGGTCACACTATACGCAAGCTTATCTTATTGTGCATGAAAGACGTAGGGTTTCGTTTTAATGGAAGCATCAATTAACAGACTGATGGTGTGGCAATGTAGAGCCCCTTATCTCGTGTTGGCGGAGATTTTTCTAGGGCATCTAGAAAACATTATTAAGGAGTGACATAAATACATTGCTCAATATATAGGTTACGTAAATGAAATTTTCCTTGTCATTAAGAACAGGTCGCAACCACGAGCATTGCTTCAAAGTTTCAAGAAAGCCCAATAGAATAACGATTTTACGCCCGAGCACGAGAAAGAAGATTGTCTGCCTTTCTTAGATGCACTATTAACGAAAGAAACTAATGGTAAATTAAATAGAACAATTTACCATAAACCAACTATGTTTGCACAGTATTTGCATTACAGCAGCTTTGTGTCGTTTCAATATAAATTATCAACAGTTCGTGGCTTCTTTTCAAGAATCGACACGTAATTAACGATTTAATGTCTAATGGCTATCCTAGACAATTAGTTCAGTCAATTATTAAAAGGGGATGAAGTTCCCCGAATAGCACAAAAGAAAGTTGAAGTGGCATTAACACACATTTAATGCATCTAAACTATGGGTGTTATTTAAGTTCACACACTTGCCATTACCAGCAATAAAGAAGGGCCAACCGTTAATGTCAACATCTGATATTATTAACCAATATACATGCGCAGGTTGTCGATCAACTTACGTAGGCCGATAGACCAGACAGTTAATTTCTCGAATGAGAGAACATTACAATTTAAACAATTAATTACTAAATTCAATAAAAAACTGGAGTTAGCAAATTACGAAGCTTTATGGATAAAAAAAAATTGCAGCCGGAATTTTGCAAACAGAAGAGGCATGTTCAAGCATTGTGCTTGGACTGGAGGTGACGTACGCAATTGATTGGTTGTTCCCTTATTTCATACTCTTTGTGTTTGCATTTTTCTTTCAATTTATATACAAAGAGATGTTCATCAGTCAAATACAACACATGCGAGACTACCAGGTGTGGGAACCGCATGTCGAATTTTGCTTTTCATAAAGGTGCTTTGCGGTTTGATCCTCGCTAGTCAGTTTGCCGTCGTACTCTAATGATGATCATGGATATTCGAAACGCTTCGTTACGTGTGACAGACGGTAGTTTTTCTGTTGTTCGATGACTGATCACATACAATGAAAATTATCGTAAATATTCACCATTTTCCATCCTATAAGATTTCTCAATTTATCTGCCAAATAATTAGAAAATACACGTCATTCTTTATAGAATACTGAGCATATTTATTGATAAATTTACTAATAAACTAGAAGGGATAAATAGAACGGAAAGTTTTAATGTTTTCTTGACGTATGACGGTATACTTGTCCAATGGATATTGGATTGCCTGAATTGGTTCATTAATTTTAACACGTAAATACCGCATGAATGAACTCAAGAAATTACCTGATTATCGGGTTGCGATCCGATTTGTTTGCATCCTCTGTCTTCCTGATTTATCCAAAATTTTCGATCTCCGTGTATGGAGATCTTTTTCAATGAAAATCAAATCGCCTACTAAGTTAGCAATCAATATGTCAAGTGGGAATTTTAGTCTAAACTGCTCCATTTATACTTGTTGTTAGATCTTTTAAGCATAACTTGTTTTTTTTAAATACTAGGTTAGTGTATGTCACATGGTTTGTGTGTATGTCTGCATGTGTACACTCTTCGAAATGAGAATACAGTGATTTAAAAGCAAATACTGACGCCTCACTAGATAAGCCTACTTCATGACTGTGTGTATGTATTCTCGTTTGTTTTTGATTGAGGAGTAATCAACTAGTGCACGTGTACACTCATCCCAGTTAAATTACAGCGATTTAGCAACATCTGGCTAATCAGTAGATAAGCGTATGCCACGTCTAGGGGTTCGTGTGTATTTTTTGAAATTTGATTGTGGAGTGCCAGCTTCATATTTTCCAATGCCGCGTTTTGCGTACGCGGGTAGTAGCTTTGCATGGACAGTTTCACAAAGATCCGATTGATCACAATTTCCAATTTCGTTTTGTCTTCGATCGTGCTGAGTTTGTATTCGTCCCAATGGAAATGCTGTTCTATCACATCTTTGTTTACTGGCAACGTTTCGGAACGGAGATCCCCGTTCCATCTTCAGAACCATTTGTCCCATATATACACAACATAAGACTCACAATAGCAGATTTAAGCAAATGTAGAAACCTCGTTCCGAAACCGTTCTATTTATAATTTATTTTTTGACTCACCAATGGTTTTTAAAAAAGAATTTGTCTCAGTAACTAAACTCAATATATGCATATGTCTAGCGCACATGAATGCCCTCCCCAACAACTAAATCTATATATATAACTATTTGTAATTAGCAGACCAATCCTTACCTCAGTATAGTTTCAGCTATCTCAAATTCCCGGTATACATAATATCATCTTGTGTGCTGAATGTTGTAGGGAGAGAGAATTATCGAACCTTTTTTGTTATAACTGTACTGTTACTATGTCACGGTAATCAAAATTCAAAACTGATAAAACAAACCTTGACTGTCAAATACTGTATTTTATTGTACAATGGCGTGTGAGGTATTGCGCACGTGGTAACAAATTAGTTCAAATATGTTGCAGCAAGTTACCTAGCTGGATAGAGAGTGAATGTCATAGCGACGCTTAGGTTAAAAATTAATGAGAGAAAGGTACAGAGAGTATGGACAAACTAATGGCTTTCAAAACTCATCGTAAGCACAATGCGAAGTTAATCAACTCCTCTAAATAATTACATAAGAATATATGATCATATGACTAAAATAAATCATTATACATAAATATATATATATATATATATATATATAAATGGTACATATACGCACATTAATCATTTTATGTATTAAAATTTACATATATATATTTTTATGTGGTTTAATTATCGGTATAATAAATAAATAATTAACTACGAGGGAGAAGAAAAAAATGATAATTTATAATATATATATATATATATATATATATATATATATATATATATGATATATTATTATTGATTAGAGATAATAAATAAATAATAATAATAGAAAATATTCATGGTTAACAGATACCAGTTGTCCTTCTATATATAGGGGTATATATGGGTGTTACGTTATTATATATATGTGTATATCGGTATAATGATTTATTTTAGTCATATGAGCATATATTCTTATGTAATTATTTCTAGGTGTTGATTAACTTCGCATTGTGCTTGCGATTAGTTTTGAAAACCATCAGTTTGTCCATACTCTCTCCACCTGTCTCCCTTTAATTTTTGACCTAAGTGTCGCTATGACATTCACTCTCTTTCCATCTAGATAACTTGCTGCACTATATTTGAACTAATTTGTTACTACATGCGCAATTCTTCATACGCCATTGTATACATTACAGTCCCCGGCATAAAATAAAATACAGTATTTGACAGTGAAGTTTTTGGTTCATCAGTTTTGAATTTTGATTACCGTGACATAGTAACAGTACAGTTATAACAAAAAAGGTTCGATACTTTCTCTCTCCCCTACAACATTCTGCACACGAGATGAGATTATGTATACCGGGAATTTGAGATAGCTGAAATTATACTGAGGTAAGGATTGGTCTGCTAATTACAAATAGTTGTATATATATATATATATATATATATATATATATATATATATATATATATATATAGATTTAGTTGTTGGGTGAGGGCATTCATGTGCGCTAGACATATGCATATATTGAGTTTAGTTACTGAGACAAATTCTATGTTTAAAACCAGTGGTGAGTCAAAAAAATAAAATATAAATAGAACGGTTTCGGAACGAGGTTACCACATTTGCTTAAATCTGCTATTGTGAGTATTGTGCTGTGTATATATGTGGCAATTGAGCCTGAAGATGGAACGGGGATTTCAGTTCCGAAACGTAGCCAGTAAACAAAGATGTGATAGAACCGCATTTCCATTGGGACGAATACAAACTCAGCCCGATCGAAGACAAAACGAAATTGGAAATTGTGATCAATCGGATCTTTGTGAAACTGTCCGTGCAAAGCTACTACCCGCGTACGCAAAACGCGGCATTAGAAAATATGAAGCTGGCACTCCGTAATCAAATTTCAAAAAATACATGAGATTATACTTTCCGTTTATGCTGTCTTTGGTCTATCCTTCTGGTCACAACTGAACTAACTTGTTACTAGGTTCGCAATACCTAATACATACTTGCGAAACACCTCATTGAGACCTCGCAGTATGTTATCAAAATTTAGACTTTAAGGTAATTATTAGATGCATTAAAATAAATGTGTTAGTAATTTATGAAGCGTTATGGATTTTAAAATTGCAGCCTGATTTATACAAGGATGAAAATCGTTTGCGCATTTAGTCTGAACTGGAGGTGATACAGATTTATTATTGGACGTTCTCCTATTTCACACGTCCTTTTTTAATATATATATATATATATATATATATATATATATAAATATAAGAAGTCTGTGTTTATTTTTAGATAAATAACGGTAAGATGATAAAGAGATGTATCTTGTATCTGATGGAATTTATTTTATCTTCTCACATTGGAATGGTACTGGAAATGTTATTAAAACGCATTCAAAAGGAAAATAGGTTGCTTTATTATATAATTGTATATTACTACTCGAAATTTCTGATAAGTGTTCTTGAGTAAGAAGCATCCAAGCGTAGTATCATTTTATTCGCTAATATTCCACTGCACCTTGGTTTATGTGTTACCTTCTGTTGTCATATGGTTGCATATATCTGTACTTCCACAACTGTGTACTAGCGTCCTCTGTTATTATCGTTCTAACGTTCCTGAACCTAATACATATTAGTAAGACTCTGATAAATGTCTCTGAGTCAAGGTTGCGCACCTGAAATAAACGTCAATACAATTTTATTCATGCAGTCGCTCAGTATGACAAAACTACCGTCATTCGCTTGTACTAATGCATTTCTACCATTCCTTGTCGTCATCGGAGAACGATGGCAAACTGACTATGAAGGATTAAACATTATTCATACATAAGTTTACCAATATCAGATCTGTGGCTCCCATACCTAATAGTCTCGCATCCATTGTACTGGAATGGAAATATTGGCCGCACACTTTCTTTGCAGTCACGAACGTTATTTTTCGCGACATGTTAGTTATACAATTGAAACCCCATTGATTTCGCGAGTGGTGAAAACAATTTTTTTAATCAAGTGTGCGTACTTCAGAGAAACACTAATTCCAAGTGTTTTCATCTTCTCGCAAAAACTAGCTAAACTACCGTCAGTTGCACATCTTGTTCTGTTTACCTCATTTATACATTGTGCAACGAATTGTTGCTTAACTAGGACGTACGACGCCAAAACGGCTCATACCATCATATTTTTTTTGTTTTCATGAAAAGAATGATTGTATCAGTTTTGTGCAATTTTCCAGTGCTTCTGGCTAGAGTCCGGCAATTATCAGTTAAATGATCTCTACTTTCGAACTATGTATGCTTATGAAAGCACCAAAATAACTAGTAGCTTAACATTTAAAAGTAACTGTTTGATAGCGTAGGAATATTAGTGGGCCTATGGTACATTATCTCACGTATTTTATAATTTTATTTGGCCTAGAAAATCGCGTGCGATTACTTTTAGCTTAAAGTGGTATTATTTGTTATGAATTTCTATTGTTTAGCTTATATTTCCTCACATGCACTGTAAATTCTGACAAATTAAGAGATAGTTGGTTGTATAGATATTGCATTCTTGGTGCTAACATTCAACGTATTGTTTTCATTAGCTTTCAATATACGAAATTGAAATTTGTCTAAAACAATTACATGTTAACTGTTGCCAGAAATAGAATAGAATTGCTCTTATGTCTAATTTGATGGTTTTCTATAATTTACACCCTTTATCAATGAACTGTTTCAATCGTTTTCTATTAATAGAAGTGCCTATATGCAGACGTGCATACATCTAATTTTACTGGATCTCTTAGTCGTTCTAAACGAAGATTTTAAAGACAATTCATTTACGAAAATAAATCAATTAAAATGTAATGTGTAGAATCGGCATTACTAGATTAATTTGTATGTGCATTATTATTATTATTATTATTATTATTATTATTATTATTATTATTATTATTATAAATTTTATTGTTTTAAGTCCAATTTAACCAATGTTGACGTTTATTAAAGGCTTTGTAAATATTGTTTACCTAATGTTGTATGCGGTTGCTACTATTAAATTCTACACGTAAACATGATTATTTTAGCCAAATGCTTCCACATCTTTACCACTACTAACACTTTCATTAGGCCGTAATTTGTGGCAAGGTTGATTAACCGATAATTACGCAACCATGTTCGCAAAGAGCGTAAACATTTCTAGATATGTACGATCTATAGTCCGTAAGTATATTCATCTGTATAAATATCAAACTTAAAAGCACAAATATTATTTCACATTTTAAATTTATTTATTCGCATCTCAAAGTTATTCCTGATTAACGAGTTTGCGTTTCAATTATAAGTCTTACTGCCTTGCAAGAAAATAGTTTTCTAGTAATTTGGATTTTAAATTTTTTACGTAAAATGCTATGACATTTTACATTAGGAAATAATTTAAAGTGTGAAATTGAGATCAAAAACAATTCTAGAAACATGTTTATTCTTGCTGTTCTCATTACATTCATTTATGAAAAATAGCTAAAAGATCTTTACATATGAATTAATGTATATTTTTGAAAATAGCCAGGAATAAGGCTTCTCTAGTTGAAAGACTGGTTTAAACTAGAAAGTCCTTTAGCACAAAGTCTTTTAATGGCATACAAGTAGCCCCGTGATTCTCAAGCTGCCGGATCTCGGCATATCCATTTAGTCCTTCCCTTGGCAGTTGCTGCAAAACGTATTTTATGTTCAAATATTAAAGAGAAGCGTTAGGATCTACTTCAGTTAAAAGCTATGGAATTTTCAATAATGGAAGTTATAGTAAATTTGTATTTAATTATCAACGAAGTCACAAGTTTTTCACGAAACATGTGACATGTAAGATATTGTTGTTGGGATTTAACGAAAATAAGTGGAGAATGGTATAAAAGTTTAGGTGAATTTATATTTAGTAAAATTATACTGTATCAAACAATTATATTGTCGATAAAACGATTATCCATAGTTGCTTTAAATGTCTAGAATAATATTTTTGAAAGTTTGTGAAGTGCCGACGTCACAGTGTTGTATACTACGATTTGCGATCGTGGGTTATCGCTTTGCACTATCAGTTTCGCAAAGATCCTATTGATCCCAATTTCCAAGTACGTATTGAGTTCGTCTTCGTTGTGGCTGGATGCTGATTTGACCTCCACACACACAGTACAATGCTCGCAACAACAGATTTAAGCAAATGTGTGAGAGTACAGCGAAAACACACACAACAATCATATATATATATATATTATAAACAGCTTTAAATTGGCATACACAACTGAAGCTTTACTGTCGCTCAGTATTGACAAACTTGTCATTGTGGAGAGGTAAGAAGTTAAAGAATCGACGTGTTTAGCCTAGTGCAAAACACCTAGTAGAGAACGCATGGACAGGCAGCAACCTAATCTGCACAACGTATAAAAACAAGGCGAAACAATCTATAATGTAAGGCGATAGTGCGAAAACAGAATCCCGCATATTTCACTACACCATGAACTCTACAAACATAGATAACGTAAAATAGAAGAACTCTCCAATAAAAACACAGAGCAATATCTCTACTGAGCCCGATTCGACGCCATATCGCGCAGATAATCAACTCGGGGAAGCTAATAAACACGTTGGCTCCATTGTTAAGAACATATGCTAAATGGTAAATGTACATCAGTTAAATCCCAATCGAATACTTATGTCAATCTAATAACGTTGTACATGTTACAGCAGCGCTTTCGCTCCGTCTCGCCAAATAATTTATTGGAAACAAAAAAAAACACGGAAATTAATTTTGCCTAAATAGAAAAAATCAATCCACAAAGAAAGTACACATTAAATATTTAACATATTGGTCCATAAAATTCAACAAGTCAAAGCATTTAAACAGTTACAAATCGGGCTACGGAAGCACAACGTTAATGCCAGTGAGTAAACGAATTGTTCTTGTTCGCACAGTTCTGGACAACGTACGTTTTGTAGCCATCGTCTCCAAATATGAAAGCATACCCGAAAACCAAGCCTTAATCAAAATCCAACATCGTATTGTCAGCATGTCAACTTTTTCACACGACGAAACATGTTTAGTTATATTGATTTTTTTGCCGCAATTGGCTGTAGCGGGACAATTGATAGCAATCACAAGTCGGTAAAATCTGGATTTCTCTAAGTTTCCAGGTGCACAGATTTTAAGTTGCAATGATTGATGGGCTCACACTTTTTCGGTCACTCTGAAGCCGTCAACAATTATTTTTTCTGAAATTGTATATGAAGCAATATATTTTGATTTTCTTTTACAAATTTTCGGGACTTCGTTTCCAGTCCCTTTTTCAGAGTTGCACAATACTCACAGAAAATAAAACTTTTGGCAAATTTGGTATTCTCATTCAAGTAATATCTATTCATATTTATTTACTTCCTAAATTTTTTTTGTTTGTTTCAATATCCGGTCTTAATACTTATTCTCCTAAATTCACATGTATACACAGAAATACCAACACACACACACACACACACACAACGCACTATACACACGTGTGTACTCTAATCTAAATTGCCATTTATAGAATGAGTGTAGGCAAACCAAATGTATTGACATACACACTTGTTAATGATGTTTTGAAATTTTATATTGCTTTTCCTGGCATGTAGAAGAAACAAAAAAAACTTTCATTTTAACTATATTGCAGTAATTCTCAATTCCAGGGCAACCTAATCTCGTTATGCGTGCAACACGTTATTTAGAGAACGAAATTAGTAAAATTGTTAAATAAGATAGTATTACTCTATCGTTTCGAAAATACCGATTAAGGAGTCTACAATAACGGATGGAAGATCAACCGAATAAACATTTATTTATATTAAAACTTATAAACATATTACAATCGACGGAGTCAGGTCACACTCTACACAAGATTATCTTATTATGCACGAAAGACGTACGGTTTCGTTTTAATAGAAACATCTATAAACAGACTGATGGTGTGACAATGGGGAGCCCTTTATCTCCAGTGTTGGCTGAGATTTTTCTAGGGCATCTAGAGAACACATCATTAAGGAGTGACATCAGTAAATGTACTCAATATATACGGTACCTGAACGATATTTGCCATGTCATTAAGAACAGGTCGCAATTGCGAACACTGCTTCAAAGTTTCAACAAAGCACACAAGAATATCGGCTTCACGTCAGAACACGACAAAAGATGAACGTCTGTCTTTCTTAGATGTATTATTAAATAACGAAACTAATGGTAAATTAAATATAACAATTTACCATAAACCAACCTGGTCTGCACAGTATTTGCATTACAACAGTTTTGTGTCGTTTCAATATAAATTATCAACATTTCGTAGCTGCTTTTCAAGAATTGAAAGGTTGGTTAGTCAAGATTCAACAGAAAACGAATTTAATAAAGCAATTAACAATTTAATTTCTAATGGCTATCCTAAACAATAAATTTAATCAATTATTAAAAGTGGTATTAAACAGAAATAGACGTATCACGGATCAGAAAAGAAAAAAGTCTACCTGAACATCCCATTTAAGGAGGATGCAGCTTCCCGAATAGCAAAAAAGAAAGTTAATGTGGCATTAACACACACATTTAATGCAGCCAAACTACGAGTGCTATTTAGGGTAACACACTTGCCTTTACCAGCAATCAAAGAGAAACAGCCGTTAATGTCGATATCAAATATTATTTACCAATATGCATGCGCAAGTTGTCGATCAACTTACGTAGGCTGATCGACCAGACGGTTAATTACTCGAATGAGAGAACATTGTAACGCCTGTTTTAAATAAAATGACCAATACACGTCTGCAATTGCGCGACTAATCGTTGAAACATCACACGTATGTTCTCCAGACGTAGCATTTAAAATAACTACTAAATGCAATAAAAAAGGGAGCTAGCCACATACGAAGCCTTCTGGATAAACAAATTGCAGCCGGATTTATGTAAGCAGAAGGTGCACGTACAAGCATTGAGCTTGAACTGGATGTGACGCAAGCAATTTGATTGGTTTCTATTTTTCACACTCTCTATGTTCACATATTTATATCTTGTTTTGCTTTTCAATTTATATATAAAGAGATATTTATTTATAGATAATTGAGAAGAAATTGAGGAAGAAGCGTTTCTTATATCTGATAAAATTTCTTTTTATTTTTGCATATGCGAAGGGTACTATGAATTTATTTATAATATTATTCTGAATAAATTTAATTTTCCATTTAAATATCCGTGTGCATACCATATACATATCTTTCTTTCATAAAAATACATATAAGGCAATAAGGTGTGTTAATAAGGTCTCACCTTTGATTACATAATATATCGGAATAAGTAAATTGATGTAGTAATCATCTTTCATATATATATATATATATATATATATAGATATATATATATATATATATATATATTCTTTTGAAATGCGAGCTTTAATAAAATTCATTGTACCCTTCCTGTGTGCAAAAACAAAAAAGAAATTTTATCAGATATAAGAAAATTTTCTTTCTCATGGTCTTCTCAAATATCTACTCATGAACATATCTTTATATATAAATTGGAAAGCAAAACAAGATAGAAATATGTGAACAAAGAGAGTGTGAAAAATAGAACCAATCAAATTGCGTGCGTCACATCCAGTTCAAGCTCAATGCTTGTACGTGCTTCTTCTGCTTACATAAATCCGGCTGCAATTTGTTTATCCATAAGGCTTCGTATGTGGCTAGCTCCCTTTTGTTTTTGCATTTAGTAATTACTTTGAATGCTACGTCTGGAGAACATACGTGCGATGTTTCGATGATGTGTTGCGCAATAGCAGACGTGTATTCACGTACAAACATTGAGCTTGAACTGGATGTGAAGCACGCAATTTGATTGGTTTCTATTTTTCACACTCTCTTGTGTTCACATATTTCTATCTTGTTTTGCTTTCCAATTTATATATAAAGATATGTTCATGAGTAGATATTTGAGAAGACCATGAGAAAGAAAATTTTCTTATATCTGATAAAATTTCTTTTTGTTTTTGCACACTAGAAGGGTACAATGAATTTTATTAAAGCTCGCATTTCAAAAGAATCTTTCAGATAACTAGATGAACTAGTGACGTTAAAGTGTAGAGCGCAAAGAACGCAATTGTGGTTAAAACATTATTATCAGTGTATTAAACAATTACGGTTCCCAGGTGATTTGGTACGCAGTTTACGAAAGTCAAAACTACGAGTCAACCGAAGAAATCTTACAAGGTTGGCGTATTCTAAAATTGAGCAGTTGAAGGAAGATGAAGCAGTGCTACAGGCAAGAATTGGGTGTGTATCTTGTGTATTAGATGAACTAAGTCTTTTTGCAAGAATGAAATTTTGATGTTTTTGCCGACAGTTATGAGGAAAGATAAAGCAAGAATTTTGAACAAATTGGAAAAAGATGTAAAACCTGGAGTTTTGTGTGATTTAATACCGACCGATCTTGATAAGCGTGTGCTTAACTTATCAAAAGTGCCAATCGATCAGCTAGCAATGGAGGCACTATCGATGGGCCGAAATTATGGAATACATCCTTCTAATAAATGCGATGTTGATTTTGAGGCAGCATTTGAATTGTTATTTGAACAAACAGCTGACTTGGAGCCTACCAGTATTGATTATAAAAATTGGTTCAAGGCTACACTAGTTGATCAGGCTTCACACCTGAAATCGTCTAAATGCGCAGAGCAGCATGCGTTGACAAAGCAGCATCTAAATGCACTTAGAAATATCAGCAGAAATGCAGACATCAAAATACTACGCGCTGATAAAGGAAAGAGCGCAGTTATAATGGACAAATCTGACTACGTACAAAAGATGGAAAACGTGTTAAATGACAATACAAAATTCACACGTCTAGACGATAAATCAGATGAAATAGACAAGGTGGAGCGCAAAGTAATAAATGAAATTAAGATTTTGACAGATGCCGGTTTTATTGATGAGGCCACTGCACAGAAGCTCAAGCCAGTTGGATCATCTACACCAATAATGTACGGATTACCAAAAACACACAAAAGAGGTTGTCCTATGAGGCCAATTTTATCAATGGTAAATTCTCCGTTTCATGCACTAGCTAAATGGCTAGTTCGTTTACTTGAACCATTACGTAAACTACTAGGTAATCATTCGGTTGCCGATTCGTTTGAGTTTGTAAACAAAATTCAAGATATAAATGTTAAAAACAAGATTATGGTATCTTTTGATGTTACGTCTTTGTTTACAAATGTTCCAATTGATGAAACCATTGACATTATAGTCAAAGCGGTAGAACACGATATATTACCATCGCCGGTGCCAGGTCAAACTCTACGCAAGCTTATCTTATTATGCACGAAAGACGTACGATTTCGTTTTAATGGAAGACATCTACAAACAGACTGATGGTGTCGCAATGGGAAGCCCCTTATCTCCAGTGTTGGCTGAGATTTTTCTAGGGCACCTAGAAAATACATCATTAAAGAGTGACATAAGTAAATGTGCTCAATATATACGGTACGTGGATGATATATTTCTTGTACTTAAGAACAGGTCGCAATCACGAACATTGCTTCAAAGCTTCAACAAAGCACATAAGAATATCGGCTTCACGTCAGAGCACGAGAAAGATGACTGTCTGCCTTTCCTAGATGTACTATTAAAGAAAGAAACTAATGGTAAATTAAACAGAACAATTTACCATAAACCAACATGGTCTGCACAGTATTTGCATTACAGCAGTTTTGTGCCATTTCAATATAAATTATCAACAGTTCGTGGTTGCTTTTCAAGAATTGACAGGTTGGTTAGTCAAGATTCTAAAGAAAATGAATATAATAAAGCAATTAACGATTTAATGTCTAATGGCTATCCCAGACAATTAATTGAATCAATTATTAAAAGGGGAGTTAACCAGAAACAGACGTACTATGGGCCAGAAAAGAAAACCGTCTACCTAAACATCCCATTTAAGGGGGATGCAGTTTCCCGAATGGCACAAAAGAAAGTTGAAGCAGCATTGACACGCACATTTAATGCAGCCAAACTACGAGTGTTATTTAGGGTAACACACTTGCCTTTACCAGCAATCAAAGAGAAACAGCCGTTAATGTCGATATCAAATATTATTTACCAATATACATGCGCAAGTTGTCGATCAACTTACGTAGGCCGATCGACCAGACGGTTAATTACTCGAATGAGAGAACATTGCAACTTGAACGCCTGTTTTAAATCAAATGGTGAATACACGTCTGCTATTGCGCAACACATCATCGAAACAACGCACGTATGTTCTCCAGACGTAGCATTCAAAGTAATTACTAAATGCAAAAAGCAAAAGGGAGCTAGCCACATACGAAGCCTTATGGATAAACAAATTGCAGCCGTATTTATGTAAGCAGAAGAAGCACGTACAAGCATTGAGTTTGAACTGGATGTGACGCACGCAATTTGATTGGTTTCTAATTTTCACACTCGCTTTGTTCACGTATTTCTATCTTGTTTTGCTTTCCAATTTATATATAAAGATATGTTCATGAGTAGATATTTGAGAAGACCATGAGAAAGAAAATTTTCTTATATCTGATAAAATTTCTTTTTGTTTTTGCACATAAGAAGGGTACAATGAATTTTATTAAAGCTCGCATTTCAAAAAAAAATATTAAGGTATTCTAAAAGCGATGGTAATTGGTCGTAATGATCCGCTATACAAAATGTATATAATACTACCTTATAAGAAGCCGAAATAAAAATAATTTAAAAGTTGATTTTGAATACTTTCTAGCCAGAAAGATGAGGAAATGGAAGAAGCGCTAGTATCGGGTAATACTCGATGTTTGCTCCAACCCATTCGCGGAACAGGTCCAAGAATCTTAAAAGTAACCGAAAAAATAAAGTATTATAGCATTAATCTAATAGCCAATAAAATTGGTAAATGGGCTGAATGCTTCAAGAGTTAATTTTCATTAACATCTGCATCAGTCCCGACCCCCGAAACTATACATGTTTCAACAGTGTGGAACACTTATCTTGAACAATCATGAAGTAGATATACGGGATTGAATTTTATCTCTTTAAATCGAAAAGCAGCAGTCCTCGCTGCTTTTTTTGACATTATTTAAGGATGGTGGTCATATTGTTTGATAGTCGCTGTTTAACCTTTCTCTTACAATATTTAATGAGTAGATCGTGCCAGTTATTTGGATTCGGTCGACTATCATTCCTGTCTTCAAAAACGGCAATCGTAATTCGTGCGATAACAATAGTGGTATAAGCGTGACTTCAGTTCTGTCTAGGTTATTCACTTCGAAATCTAGAAAACAGTTCTTTAAATCAAGTTTGCGAGCTTGAAGTAAACACCAATCGCATTGTATTTAACCAGTCGTCGAAAAACATAGAAAAACTACCGCCAGTCGCACGCACTGACGCGTTTCGATCCTCCATGATTGTCATCAGAGTACGACGGCAAACTGACTAGCGAGGATCAAACCGCATTGCATATATATATATAAGGCGCGGTATGCTAAGAGCATAAGCAGCGGCGAAAAGCAAAATTAGATAGTGTTTCAGGCTGTATGAGTTGATGGTCACCAGGCGTAAGTCACGAACATTAACTGTTTGAAGCTTTCGACGCACATATATAGACAATACAATTCAACAATAAATGATTGTGCTGGTGGTGGTAACAATTCTTTAAATCAAGTTTGCGAGCTTGAATACAATACAATGGGATTGGTGTTTACTTCAAGTTCGTAAACTTAATTTAAATAATTGTTACCACCACCCGCGCAATCAAATATTGTTAAATTTTATTGTCTATATATGTATGTGGCGAAAGCTGCAAACAGTTAATGTTCTTGACTGCATAGAAATTGTGCAGCCGACATTCCCAGTCAAGTTCAATGTATGCGAGACCGCTAGAGGTGAGAGCCGCATATCTAACTTTGATTTCCATATGTATTCAATGCGATTTGATCCTCGATAGTCAGTTTGCCGTCGTACTCTGATGATGATCATGGAAGGTCTAAACGCATCAGTGCGTTGCGGCTGGCGGCAATTTTGTTATGTTGTTCGACGACTGGTTAAATACAAGGGGATTGGTGTCAACTTCAAGCTCGCAAACTTGATTTAAAGAAAAGTATATCCAAATTTGGTTGTATGGAATCCGCTCGTCTTCCTGGATGAGGTCCATATGAGCATCATATTTACTGGTTGATCAAGAGGAGGAATATAGTGCTAATGATGATGCTGCTGATGATTTTGCTGAAGATCATGCTGATTATTATAAAGCATATATAGAAAACAAATTTTAAAGATAAGATATAAATTTGGAATGAAAAGTGTATGACTTGATAGACGATATTCCTAGCGCAGTGCTGTCATCGTTGAATTTTAATACGCAACTTGCTGTTGCAGGATAATTGATAGCAATCCTACGTCGGAAAAATATTTGTTTATTTACAGTTTTATCATCTATGTTCAACACAATCTTTGCACTTGAAAATGAAAAGGAATCAAGATTTTACCGATGTACGAGTGCTATCAATTTTCCCGCAACAGTAAGTGGCGTATTAAAATTCAAGAGTATGACTTATCTGTTAAAGTAACTCGTAGTAGATTGATTTGGCAATAATAAATAGAATGAAAATAATTGACATCAAAAGTAAGTGTATACATGCTAAACAAATTTAAATTAGAATTTTTAAAGATAAAGTAAGGAAAAAGGAAATAACAATAATAATTGATCTCGTACATGAAGGAGAGGAGCTGTTAATATCAAGATTATTATTGGCATCGAAAGAAATCTGACAAATACTTCTCACAAAATAATTATCTATTGTCCTTTATAAGCGTATATTTAGCTATAATTTGTTTTATTTTTACTGAGCTAGTTTTTATTCTGACTCATGCAGACGTTCCCGTCTATCGTTGGATGGTGATGCATTCCATATACCTCCAAGCAATCCAGACTGCAGTTGCATTCGTTATGCCACTTCTCGACTGTAAACATGTTCTGTTATTAATCTTGTTGTTATTTTACAGTTACATATCGTTATACACCGGCAACCATCCGAGTTATTCATACGCTCGGTCTCCAATAAATGACGAGCCATGTCGAATCTATAATTACATTTACTGCTTCTTACTATAATTTTTTGCTGGCGTTCCCCCACAAATATACGATTGCAATCTTTCATGTGATTTCATAAACTATTGATGTATTTAAGGCTTTAATGTTTAATCAGGAAGCTTACTGCTTGGGATAAGAGCTTGTTTCAAAAAATAATGAAATATTGTATTTCAATTCCACTAATTTTACTTTGATCCTTCGTTTAGTCGGTAACCCTTCACCTTATTGGGGTTCACACGGTTAACTTGTAAATTAAACTTATCTAAAATATTCCTTAAATTAAGAGAGTAATCATTAGTACGGATTGTTTCTCAAAGTCTGTTTATTTCTACATTTATATTTCATGCTATTTATCTTATGCTTTCTTATTGTCATCGATGTGGGTATACAGATTTTCATCCCACACAGATGATTATACCTCAGATTAAATAGGACACCATGTCATCTATATACTATGTATGAATTCAAGCATATGCTTGCAATATTGCATATTAAAATTACACAGTTGTGCTTCGATAAATGTGAAGCCTCTGTGGGAGCGCAAGATTTCTCGTTATAAGCACAAATTGTACGTGTGGACGTCTGAATTGTTGAATCGTTTTTTATCATTTCAAACTGAACTGTCGGTAGAACTGTATTCCGAATTTAAACGACGAGTATTGGATCAATTCTGCATCACACCTCAGGAATTATACAGACTAAAATCACTTTTGGTGAGCTTCATCTGGATGCCACGGCATGAATTAGGTGGTGAATGTCAAGGTTAACATATTGTTTGTCGGGTTTACAATAACATAGGGTCTTCATATTTATGCTGCTAGATATCAATAACTATGTAGTTCTGCCTAGCATGCTTGGTGGCCTGGAAATGAAAAAAATTCAGCACACCAGCACGACACCTTGTATGAATTCTATATCAATGGCGTGAGAATACACACATATATACAGCGGATCTGTAACAGGTGACGGCAGCCAGTGGTTTGGAAATAGTCGAAATAGGTTGAGACATAAGCTTTTATGGAAGCAGTTGTGTCAAGTACATAGCTGATTTGGTAGCAAATTCGGAAAAGTTCTCTCAGTGAACGGTCATTTCGAGGCGGCAGTAGAGTACACCCTCTCACAAATAATGATCGATTATGTGTAGTCCAGAATGAAAGAATTTTTCGTGCTCAAATTTATGGGTCTTCGAAAGGGTATCTACAGTATGTTCATAATCAGTTGGCCATTGAGAGAAAAGCAGTTTGGTCAATTTTTGCATGCGTAAGGATTTATATTAAAGTTAAATTTTTAGAACTCTTCAACGGACAGCCTCAAATTATACAATTGGATACTGGAGCCTATGTGTGCGTTATACCCATGTCTTGACCGTTAAAATAGGTACGACCTATAACAACAGAGTTATATCAGGCTTATGACGCGATGATGGTGGATGCATTTGAATCGTGCACTAGCTTAGTAAAAAAATAAGTAGATTTACCATGTCTTTTATTGTTACAGACACGCAAGCACATCTGCTGGGCGTAGACATTTTTCGAAAAAGTATTACGCCAATAGAATTTAAGAATAAACATGTATGTCTCCGAAGGTCGAAGAACCAGAGTCCAATACAGTTTATATGCAGCACCCCCGACGAATTATGAAGCAGGTCTGCTATCAGAGGGATGGAAAGGGTTTTTAATCCAGTCCATTGATTATGCCAAATACACTGGGCCTTCTTTCGACCGCTTTAAAACGTGTCTAGAGTTAAACAATGGGTACGCCTATGGTTTATTCTAAGAAAAATGGCTAGTTCGCTCCCATCGGCGGATGATTTTTGGTAATTAAACGCTGTGACGACATATGGTCTGTATTCTATGCCTGTCCTGCGCGATCTCTTACAGCAGCTGGTGGGCGGAATGTAATTTATCGTACTTGACATAAAACAGGATTTTTGGCAAATAGGCATCCCCATCGTAGACAGCTGCAAAATGTTAATGTGGATACATCAAGGCCTAGTAGTAATACAAAAAGCTATACGAAAATTTAGACATTTTGCCATCAGTGGACTTTTAGACGTCTTTATCGATTACAAAGCACGACTGAATTGACAGTCACTAGGAATTGAAAAGAAACAAAAGCTGGCCGTTTAGGAGGTTGAGGAATACGATGTAACTTTTTGCCATCGAGCAGGTATCCACAATGCTATTGTCGATGTGATCAGTATAATATTAGCTATTCGAGTATAGCCACTTATCAAGGTCTACGATAAATAAGGCAATAATGTCACTTGACAAGAAATAGTCAGACAGCTACAAGACGAAAAACCAGCGCTTACATCATGTTAAGCTTGGACCCTGCAAAAATAGCTACTGGTGCAGAAAGGAGGCCAAGTAGTACAATGGCTTGGGCCAGAATCCGCACTAACATAACTTGTTAATTTTCGGCATGAAACGCTAGGACATCCTGACACTGGGTTCTTCAACGTAATATTGCAGTCGCGGTTTCATTTACCAGAAACGGCAAAATATAGCACTACGTGCCAACCTTGTAAACCAAAGAAAAGAGAAAAAATTACACTCCTATTGCTATTAATGCTACAGCGCGAAATCAATTTTTGCTCTCCATTGTAGACATTTACCCCATGCGTCAAGTTTGTACTATTGAAGTAAACAAAAAATGGGAAAATAAGAACTTCGCTAAGAGTGCCTGGGGTGGTAGTGTAGGTTAAGTTATTGTTTGCCAAAGTAAGTTGGATCTCTTATGCCTAATCCCTCACAATAACAGTTTCATATAGACAAGCATTAATATTCGCTAATCTTATGGTTTCGGTATTCATTTGTCCTGCTAACATTCGTACCAGCTCTTCTACCGAATATGCAGTAGCCACATTAAAACTTCCAACAATGATTTATTTATTTTGTACAAATATGTAGGGACTTATTCGCATTACGCGTGCCCATTAGTAAAGCAAATTTAAATAATATTAATTTATTTATTATTATTTCCTGAAGCTCGGCTGCTATCTCTAGCATTCTCAGATGCGTTCCGCCGCTTCAGTTATTCACTTCTGTAGGCTAGTTCTCTGGCATTCAAAACAAAAGTTATGGCGCGTACTCGAGTTAAGTGATAGCCTCTGCTAAAAATTCCCGCAGCTGTCTATGTATTTCGTCTAACTTAGCATATAAAATTATTGATTATGTGGATGGTGATACCAATTCTTTAATTCAAGTTTGCATGTTTATGATAAAGATCAATCCTATCGTATCTAAACGATTGCGCAACATAGTAAAACAATATATAATTAAACGAACATTGGTTGCGCGGGTGGTGATAAAAATTATTATAATCAAGGTTGTGGTATCTCTATATAAACACTCAACCTTAATTACATTACCTATGTCAGTATAAAACTAAGAATTGTATAGTGTAGGCAATTCATCCAGTAGACCGGTTTCGTCCTTATATTGTGAACCCATAACATGTGGGCTAACTTGCCGCGATTGAACTCGAGAACCTGGGCACGTCTGCTTTGAATCTGGTGCTCTAACCATTTCTACCACCACTTCGCCATGCAGTGTGTCTGTTCAGAAAACAACAGATTGGGGATGGTTAGGTTGGAACTTTGGGGTCTAAATGGATGCCATATGAAGACTGCTCAAAGGAAAACAGATTAACCAAGTCATATACCAATCCAATGTAACTCCTGGTTGGCCCATTTTCTCCTTTAGACGAAAAAACCGGTCTACTGGATGAATTGCCTTTTCTACACTATACAATTCTTAGTTTATACTGACATATGTAAGCAATTAATGGGTCAAGTGTTTATATCAAGACCGCAACCTTGATTATAATAATTGGTATCACCACCCGCGCAACCAATGTTCGTTTAATCAAAAGAACATGTACGTTTATGTAGCCTATGCGTATAACTTTTGAAGAAAATCCTTACAAAACCGTGTACATTCAAAAGGGACACGATATTTTTGGCCACCATTCTGCAATCGTATTGGACTTCAATTAAAAATGCCCTATTTTCGCGCTCATAATGCTGTCACTTGGACACATAGATTCAATGTTATAATTTTGCCTATTTGAAAAAATGATTAATTACTTAATTAATAAAAGAAATGTAAAATTTCTGTTGTTTAGCATTGAAACTCAGTTATGTGTGTGCCTACACCTTCCCACTGCACGAAATCGAATGCTGATACCTAACATGGGATCCTAAATATGTTCCATGGCTTTCGTCTGGGCCTGAAATTCATTAATAGGCATGTGGGTTGCCAGTTTTTATTGCAAATCTCTTTTTTGACTTATAATATAGCTTGGAGCATCACTGACACCAGCGCTTCTTGCCGTGCGGAGTTTTAGATTTCCCCCTGAATACATAATACACATAATACCAATTGTTTTTCGTATTAGTTTTAAATATGTTGCACTGGCCAATGGGAAATTTGCTTTCTCGTATTACATAAATACCGAGTAATTAGTCACTTAGAATTCAGTTTAACAGCGATGTGTCTAGGCACCACAGGCTTCTGTGATTCACTTCCATATGTGACAAACATATGCCGGAATTTCACCTCGTTTGTTTCAGCGATCCGTAAATAGTGAATTCAATCCTGGTACTCTTGAGTGTGTCATAGCCTGTCATTATTTACTACTGTAGTCTCCATTGCGTTCTCTGCGTTGCATTAATTGCAAGGCCACTACTACACGCTGTTGGTGCGGCATCACCAACTGTTTCCCTGGCCTAGACGCCATTGTTTCTCTAATAAATATCTTCACCGGTAGTTTTACCAATATGCGTACGTAGTTCCGCTATCTCTACTAATTGTTAGCAGTCTCGGCAGGATTTCAGCAAATTTCACACCAGTTAAAATTTCAGAAGACAATTTGTATTACGTAGGAGACTTTATTCACTTGAATACTTATTTATTCCAACTAAAAATTACTGATGTTATTTATTTTTTTAAATTAGATGAAAACAACTTATCAGAGGGAGATGCAAGTTCGCCAGTATTAGACGTCAACCATAGTGGCAGCTCGGAGTATTCTGCTCGTAAGACAATAGAAAACGCGTGCAATTTATCTCAAATGAACGTCAGAAACCGTAGAGGTTATGAAAAGTGTCTATTTACACCAGGAAAAGGCAGAATGGACATGTCTAAAACATACCAGATGGAGCTTAAAGCTGTTCTTAATAACGCATAATTTATCAAAATTTATTTTAACATGTGAAAAATACCGTGATGATACTCTAGTTTGACGAATATCAATAATCAAAATGATTATGGCTAAATTTTTCGCCAATTTTAAAAATATGACATTTGCATTACATTTTTAGTTTACATTGATTCGATGTAAAATTTTGAACAAATCATTTAAATTAAAAAAGTTGTTTTATAACCACACGGATTTTTATAAATGCACCATAGCAGAAAACAAATACTTTTATGAAATAGGCAATATAAATTGATTTTGAATTATTCCGAAAAAAAGTTTTGAAATAGGATTACAAGGCGACTTGTGCCTTATTTCTATAAAATTGGTATGATCAGCACGATGCTACATCTTAATCATTCCCATAACAAGTATTGAAGTTTTACCTGCGTTGGTCGTAATACGTAGTGCGAATGCTTAAAAACGTGATTTATGTTAGTTTTAAGGCAATAAGCTTGATTTAATTAGCCATGCATAACACATAAATGCGCATGTGGTGCTTTTATGAAATCAAGAATAATTAAAAAACAAATTTCTTAATTTTTCGTCCTTTCTCGATATGTAATATTGGTGAAATTTGATTTGTCGCTTTGACATCACATATTTTATGGGACAACTAATTTTATAAAAATAAAATTACTCTCCTCCTTGAACTTAGGTCGCCGCATTCGTTAGCTTAGCATCTACTAAAATGAATTTAAACTATAAATAAATTTCCGTAAAGATGCAAGTTGCAAACTGGTTAATGTCATTCATATTCATTAAGATGGTAGACGAACGACATGCGATGTTTAGGCGTAATATAATCAGTTCCATCGCAAGTTCGAACATGCACACTTAAATGGAGATCTAGGTCTCATGTGTAGTTGATACCGGCAAAGTTTAATCCTAAAAGTACAACTTATGCGACATTTCTATAAGTGAAAGCCGCATAACTTATTTTTCTTTAATTATATATGCATTGCGGTTTGATCCTCGTTAGCCAGTTTTCCGTTGGGCTTTGATGATGATAATGAAGGGTAGAAACGCGTCAGTACGTGTGACTGACGGTATATTTGCTATGCGTTGCGATTGGTTAGACACAGTGATATTGATGCTCTTATCAAGCACAAGAATTTTGAACGTATGGAAGAATATTGTTCAAAACAGCATCTATTAGAATATTAAAGAATGGGTAAAAATGGACATTCTTCACTGGCACCACTGTTAGTAACAAAGTTCAATAATAATTCATCGGAGTCTTTATCGAGATCAGAATTGTCTACAAATTTGGTGGGTATGTCATTTTTAAACAGAATAAAAAATAGAAAATTGCGATCCATTGGGTCAAATTCATTATTGAAGTCTAGACAGACGGCTCTTGTGGGACGGTGGTACACATGTCATTGTTAAAGTAGAAATTATAATCGATTTACTCCATGCAACCGGCACAACACGAAAAGGCTAGTCAACGCAACATAAATAGGCCATAAAAATCCATAAATAAGACAGGAAGCAAACACGAGATAAAATAATATGCTGCATGTGTAGTTCTCCTATTTGTTTAAGATAGGAGCTTCACTTTATTGATACATGTATAATTTCGGAAATGGAGAATAATGCATTAGCCTGAGAAAATTTGTCATTCAAATGTTCATCCAAACTTTAATTGGGACACAATTTTTTACGCAACCACGATTTTCTTTCGAGGGTGGTAGATTTGCACTATCAGTTCCGCAAAGATACGATTGATCCTCAGTTCCAAGTACGCGTTGGGTTCGTCTTCGTGGCGGCTGGCTGTTGATTCGTCCCCTCACTTCGAAGGCTTTCAAATCATTCATAATAACTACTGCAAATGAGGTACGATCTAATCTTGGTTTAATGACAACGTTATGGTTCCTTATTTACAGTACCTTCATCAGGTTTCAAATAACAATCAGTACAATTGACACCACCCGATTTAAAAAAAAAATTGGTACTGTCGCTCACAACAAATCTATTTATATTTTCATTTTCGACTAATTAATTGTTAGAATCAAAAAGAGGACTCAGTATCTGAAACTATACATGTGCAGATGCATGGAATACATGAAAACACACACTAGACAAATATATTATATATATATATATATATCCTGTAATAAATGAGAGACTCAATCCATTCTTACAGAACAACAATCAAGAGATACCTGACATAAAACTATGACAAGACAGTCGTCAAGCTATTTAATAAATACAAACTAAATTATATGCAAATTATTAGGCAAGTGGGAAAAACAGAAGTATTTCAGATTTAAACTTTCATTGGCGTTGGATAAAGTAGGAAATATTCTTAAGCGTTGGCTTCGTTTACAGTTTATTTAAATGTCGATTAATACACTGAATAAATGGAAATTTGAACTGATTAGACTCAAGACTAAAATAAGATGTATATTACTCTTGAAATAGCACATGTTGGACTTTTATATACAATAAAGGGTTAACAGTTAATGCTAGGGATAACGAAATTGAAAGAAGTTAGACAGAAACATTTTAAGAAACTAGCCAACCAGGAAATTTATTGCTGTCTAAATGTATGGTTAATTTATCGTCAATAGGTCTCAAGGACAATCAGAAACAAATGCTTAATCTTGGACTTAACACTGCAATCCATATCGAATACGTACCTAAGAATGGGGTTATTACAGAAACAGTAAAGTTTTCCCTGACCCTGCCAGATAAAGTTAAAACTAAGTTTGAATTGGATGTATCCAAAGTGGTGTTAGAGCATAAAGAGAAGAGATGCAAGCCGAATTATAAATTAAAATGCTTAATAGCGGAATTATTATCCAATAAAGTAAAATGTCTTAAGGCTGATATAGATTGCGCAACAGTATTAATAAACCAGTCAGATTATGAGGTTAAAGTTTATGAGCAATTAAATAATGTCGAGGTTTATAATAAACGAAATAAAGACCCAAAGGATAAGTTGCAAGGGGAGGTTAAGGCTATACTCAATCAAATGATCAAGTCGGAGAAATTAGATTCAGGACTTGGGAATTCATTATTGCAACGCGATACAGTACATTCAACGGTTTATATTTTAGTGAAGATTTATAAGCTGGATGATCATCTTAGATTAATTGTAAATGTTCAAAACTCACCAACTTATAGAATGTCTAAATTTCCATGCAGCAGAATTAGAAAATATACATATTTTTGGATTATAATTTAAAGAGCACAAATATTTTTTTAGCATTTTTAGTAAATAAAATTTGAAGGAGCGTGACAGACTGACAAGCTTAGATATTGTATGGATGCATAATAACGTCCCACTGCAAACGGCATTTAGAAAGTGTGAAACGTTGTCTACCAGATTTTCCAGAGATAAGCAATGGTAGGAAAATGAAGTTAAGAAGTGTTAATGAAATGTTAGATCTTTTTATGTCCTCTACCTACTTTATGTTCAGAAAAGAAGTTTAAAACAACTAGACGTGTCCCTATGGGACAACCACCAACTATCCCAGTCGCTAATATTTTTATTTTTGTGAGATTTCTGAATAATATGTTTTGAATTTGGAGAATTAAAACTTATCTTAGAAAAATAGGGTACTGATGAATTATCCTTTCTCGATGTAAAACTAAAGCGGAATGGACCCAGATTAGAAAAAGATATTTTTAGGAAAGATACTCGGGAACCCTCCTCAATTTCTTATCAAACCACCCATATGGAATGAGAATAGGCATTCTTGAATCCATGATATTAAGGAGTCTTAAAATGGTGGATTTGAAATATAGAGATAATGAATTGCTGAGACTGAAGCAAATATTAAAAATAAACGGCTATGAAGAAGATGTTGAGATGTAAGGGTAAAATAATAAACCAAGTAAAGAAGGAAACAGAACTAGAAAAGCATAAAATTATGGTATTACCTGTTTCTACACTGGGCAGAAATATTAGAATAATGGCAGCTAAATACAGTATCAAAACAGTTTTAAGACAATCAATTTCTATAGGAAATAAACCACACAACCAAAAAAAATAGAACGCCTCAACACATCGTGAGTATAGGCGAATAATCTTCGATTAGTATTAGCACTTATTAATCAGCGAGGGTTTTCTGGGTTGCTCTCCCTTAACGAATGTATTTAGTATTGCAAATAAATGTTTTCCTCTATTACCTGTGATTTTGAATTGTGCTTGATATTGCTACATTGGTATTTGTCTAAATTGCCAAAGCATTTTTAATTCTTATCTGGAATGGAATCTTACAGTGGATCAGTTTGTATTTGCAAAACAGGTCTATCTTAGCCAGGACTAAATTTTCTGCATTTTGCTTAGAAATGATCATAATCAAGATTGCGAACTCGATACAAACACTTGACCCAATAACTACATAAGTTTGTCAGTATAAAGGAAGAATTGTATGTACTTAATAAGTCAGGTGTTTATACCAAGATTGCAACCTGGATTATAGTAATTGTTATCTCCGCCGACCAACCATTATTCATTAAATGATATAAATATTTATTTCGATACCATATCCCCATGTAGTGTGGTGTCTATTCAGTAATGACAGATTGGGGATGTCTAGTTGGAACTTTGAGTCTAAATAGATGCCATTTGAGCTCCACATAAAAGAAAAAATAATAACCGAGTTACCTTAGTTAGTATATAAGTGAACATTTTGTGTAGTGTGCGGCAAAGTGTGATTAGAGCACCATATTTCGAATCACTCGTTCGAGTCCGCAATTCCAAGTACGTGAGATGAGTTCAAAACGAATTCCATCGATTAAATGAATGAGATTGACAATTATAATGTATCAGGTTTTTATATCATGATTGCAACCTTGATTAAAGCAAAGAGGCTTAGGTTCGATTCAATGCATAATTTGTATAACAACGAACAGAAAGCTTAAAACGCAAATGAAAAAGTACAAACTTGAACAAATAATTCAACAGTTTATACTCAGTGCATATAAAAATACTTTCGTTTTTTTAATTTTGTAGAAAATAGTTTACAATTAATTGCTTAGGCAATACATATCTCCTTTATTATTTATTTATTTATTTGGAAATCCGCCCGATGTGGTGTGTGATTTTTTAAAAACACTATGATCGGCAATTACCTAGAAGTTTTCACCGTTGCCAGCTTTTTCTAGTCTAAAAGAGTCATGCCTATTCATCACAAATTTGGTATTGTTCAGTGGTCATATTCATGCAACTTGTGATTTTAAAACTTCACCTCAGGAAGATTTTAAAGTAAATATTGAAATTTCTTAAAATGACGAAGCGAAATGCAATAATAACTGAATCAGCGGATCGCGCTTATGTGAAAAACATAAGAATTTACTTATAAAACTGAAACTGATACTAAAAGGACTGATTTTACAAAATATTCGGAATACCTGCTAATTAATTGACTTTGGTAGATCTCATACTGTAAATGTCTAGTAGCCGTGATCTTTACATGTAAACTTGACTAAGTTGAACAACTCTTTAATATACAGACATCCAAGAGATTGCACCGTCCTTGTTTTCGATATAAATTGTCAAATTATGACGTGTATGTTGGCTTATTGCAGACTCAAACTGATAAGAAGCCAGTATGCACCAAACGCATACGTCTGCAGAATAACGCATTTAATTCATAATGTCCATGAAATTTCCTATTGGTCCTATATGAACTAACTTATTTTTATCGATTCATATAAAGAAAGTTATTGATATCAATTTGTCTGCATATCTTTAATTATTTATTTTGATCAAACTTATGGTAATAGTTCAAAATGTCAAACCGATAGCAAAAAACAAACGTTTGAACACTTCTGCGGCAGGCCTCTTGAGTAATGCGGAGCACCGTATCTCTGTAGATGCAGCACGTCAATGGAAAGCACCTTCAGTCTCATTATCGGATACATCATGTTGGTTGCGTCCATCGGGCGAGTTGCCGAACATTTGCATTCCAGCTTGGCTACGTGGGCAACCAGAAACAGAAAATGAAGCCATTGAACAGTTGACAAGACGGAAAATTGCGGATAACCCTAAGAGGCACTTTAACCGAAAGGATATTGCGCTGCTATTGAGTGTTGGCCATCCACAGCTGAACTTACCTGGTAACTTGCCTGTTGTTTCGCGTGTTTTCACAAGAAAATTATTTAAAATTTCGGCTAAGCTGTTAATAACTGTCGTGGTTCAGCTAAATAGTGGGGGTATATATTATAGTTCGGTTTACTTTTGCACTATTGATTTCGTAAATTTCCACAAATAAAATCTAACATGAACAAAATATATTTTCTAAAGAATAGTGTGTGATTAGGCATAGTTAATTGCTACGGGTCTTTGATGCACATTTGAAATTGTCGACCTACAAACCGCCGTTTATCTATCACCTCTAGAAGTACGACGTATTCTGTCAATTGGTATTGTAGATTTGCGAGGTACGTTTCGATATTTCTGTTCTGCCTCATTATAAGTCGCAGCACAATTTAAACATAAGAGAAAGGCAATTTCGGTAATATTATTTACCGTCGTACTCTGATGATGATCGTGGAAGATCGAAACGCGTCTGTACGTCTGACTGACAGTAGTTTTGCTATTTTATTTGACGATTAGTTAAATACAATGGGATTGGTGTTTACTTGAAGTTTGCAAACTTGATTTGAATAATCTATTGTTCTTTTGCAGCCCATATATAATGATGAATAATAAGAGCAATAATACGTGTATACTGCATCGGCTGTTGCACAGTATAAAACGCCCGCCCTATCTGCTGAATCATACAAGTAGAATAAGCAAAATCTGAATGCTGCAGACCCATTAATTTCCAACTCTGCCTGCTTTTCTTTACTTTCCTCCTCTTCTAAATCTAATGATACCGCACTTGTGTGTGTTATGAATACGATGGATATTGATCAAATCACTGAGCTCAATGTCGTATTATAAAATATCTAAATTAGTTCCAGTTAACTACCATTCATTTGACCTTGGTTAGGTCTAACCTTAGCTAATTTAATGTCCGATAGTTTTCTTTTTAAATTGGAGAATATGAAGCTCTAACACGTGCGTTGAATAAATAAGAAATTTATTTATGCTGTGTATCCGAAACTTGGATGAGGGTCCTAGAAGCGTTACAGAACTTGGTGAACCATTTTTATATATGCGTTATTGGCTTGAAAACATTTGGTATCACAAAATTTTCTCAAGCCGGTCAATGGGGTGTCTGCATTATCCTTACCTCAAGAACTGAATCTTGTTTAAATAGCTGGCTTTATGCGGCATACTCAAAGATGTCCACCAAAACCTTTGCCATAAACGCAAATCCGTGCTACCATTTTTTTGTATCTACATGTTCCCAACAACTGTAGCACATAGGACAGCGAGAACGCTATTTACTTGGACAAGCTCTTTTTACTATGTAGGGAAAGAAATTGAGATAAGTTCTTGGTTATGGGTGACATGAATGCCTAAGTTTAACGCTTAAGCGACACAGAATTTCATCTAGGTGGCAGATAATCAATAAGCTCAGTGTGCAACGATAATAGTGAACAACTGTTGGATAGTTGCACGACGCATAGATAATTAATGATCAACGCGAACTTCAGACTTAGTCACGTGGCGTCCTCCAGCTCCCGGACGATTATGTATCCAAATCTATAATGTGGCAATTAACTATAGGTAGCGTGATCGCATTCAGGACTTTCATTTGTTTTGAAAAATTTATGTTGACTCGGACCGTGCATTTAATCGTTGTAGATTTGCACTCGCATTTTCCGGAAAGCTAAGTAAGCATAACCCCAAAATAGATGTAAGCAAACATTGATAGGCGTCTTCAGAACAAATATATTAAGATTCATTGTACCCTTCTTATGTGCAAAAACAAAAAGAAATTTTATCAGATATAAGAAAATTTTCTTTCTCATGGTCTTCTCAAATATCTACTCATGAACATATCTTTATATATAAATTGGAAAGCAAAACAAGATAGAAATATGTGAACAAGGAAAGTGTGAAAAATAGAAACCAATCAAATTGCGTGCGTCACATCCAGTTCAAGCTCAATGCTTGTACGTGTTTCTTCTGTTTACATAAATCCGGCTGCAATTTGTTTATCCATAAGGCTTCGTATGTGGCTAGCTCCCTTCTGTTTTTGCATTTAGTAATTACTTTGAATGCTACGTCTGGAGAACATACGTGCGATGTTTCGATGATATGTTGCGCAATAGCAGACGTGTATTCACCATTTGATTTAAAACAGGCGTTTAAGTTGCAATGTTCTCTCATTCGAGTAATTAACCGTCTTGTCGATCGGCCTACGTAAGTTGATCGACAACTTGCGCATGTATATTGGTAAATAATATCTGATATCGACATTAACGGCTGTTTCTCTTTGATTGCTGGTAAAGGCAAGTGTGTTACCCTAAATAACACTCGTAGTTTGGCTGCATTAAATGTGCTTCAACTTTCTTTTGTGCCATTCGGGAAACTGCATCCCCCTTAAATGGGATGTTTAGGTAGACGGTTTTCTTTTCTGGCCCATAGTACGTCTGTTTCTGGTTAACTCCCCTTTTAATAATTGATTCAATTAAATTGTCTGGGATAGCCATTAGACATTAAATCGTTAATTGCCTTATTATATTCATTTTCTTTAGAATCTTGACTAACCAACCTGTCAATTCTTGAAAAGCAACCACGAACAGTTGATAATTTATATTGAAATGGCACAAAACTGCTGTAATGCAAATACTGTGCAGACCATGTTGGTTTATGGTAAATTGTTCTGTTTAATTTACCATTAGTTTTTTTCTTTAATAGTACATCTAGGAAAGGCAGACAGTCATCTTTCTCGTGCTCTGACGTGAAACCGATATTCTTATGTGCTTTGTTGAAACTTTGAAGCAATGTTCGTGATTGCGACCTGTTCTTAAGTACAAGAAATATATCATCCACGTACCGTATATATTGAGCACATTTATTTATGTCACTCTTTAATGATGTATTTTCTAGGTGCCCTAGAAAAATCTCAGCCAACACTGGAGATAAGGGGCTTCCCATTGCGACACCATCAGTCTGTTTGTAGATGTTTCCATTAAAACGAAATCGTACGTCTTTCGTGCATAATAAGATAAGCTTGCGTAGAGTTTGACCTGGCACCGGCGATGGTAATATATCGTGTTCTACCGCTTTGACTATAATGTCAATGGTTTCATCAATTGGAACATTTGTAAACAAAGACGTAACATCAAAAGATACCATAATCTTGTTTTTAACATTTATATCTTGAATTTTGTTTACAAACTCAAACGAATCGGCAACCGAATAATTACCTAGTAGTTTACGTAATGGTTCAAGTAAACGAACTAGCCATTTAGCTAGTGCATGAAACGGAGAATTTACCATTGATAAAATTGGCCTCATAGGACAACCTCTTTTGTGGTTTTTGGTAATCCGTACATTATTGGTGTAGATGATCCAACTGGCTTGAGCTTCTGTGCAGTGGCCTCATCAATAAAACCGGCATCTGTCAAAATCTTAATTTCATTTATCACTTTGCGCTCCACCTTGTCTATTTCATCTGATTTATCGTCTAGACGTGTGAATTTTGTATTGTCATTTAACACGTTTTCCATCTTTTGTACGTAGTCCGATTTGTCCATTATAACTGCGCTCTTTCCTTTATCAGCGCGTAGTATTTTGATGTCTGCATTTCTGCTGATATTTCTAAGTGCATTTAGATGCTGTTTTGTCAACGACATGCACTAGCTAAATGGCTAGTTCGTTTACTTGAACCATTACGTAAACTACTAGGTAATCATTCGGTTGCCGATTCGTTTGAGTTTGTAAACAAAATTCAAGATATAAATGTTAAAAACAAGATTATGGTATTTTTTGATGTTACGTCTTTGTTTACAAATGTTCAAATTGATGAAACCATTGACATTATAGTCAAAGCGGTAGAACACGATATATTACCATCGTCGGTGCCAGGTCAAACTCTACGCAAGCTTATCTTATTATGCACGAAAGACGTACGATTTCGTTTTAATGGAACATCTACAAACAGACTGATGGTGTCGCAATGGGAAGCCCCTTATCTCCAGTGTTGGCTGAGATTTGTCTAGGGCACCTAGAAAATACATCATTAAAGAATGACATAAGTAAATGTGCTCAATATATACGGTACGTGGATGATATATTTCTTGTAATTAAAAACAGGTCGCAATCACGAACATTGCTTCAAAGTTTCAACAAAGCACATAAGAATATCGGTTTCACGTCAGAGCACGAGAAAGATGACTGTCTGCCTTTCCTAGATGTACTGTTAAAGAAAGAAACTAATGGTAAATTAAACAGAACAATTTACCATAAACCAACATGGTCTGCACAGTATTTGCATTACAGCAGTTTTGTGCCATTTCAATATAAATTATCAACAGTTCGTGGTTGCTTCTCAAGAATTGACAGGTTGGTTAGTCAAGATTCTAAAGAAAATGAATATAATAAGGCAATTAACGATTTAATGTCTAATGGCTATCCCAGACAATTAATTGAATCAATTATTAAAAGGGGAGTTAACCAGAAACAGACGTACTATGGGCCAGAAAAGAAAACCGTCTACCTAAACATCCCATTTAAGGGGGATGCAGTTTCCCGAATGGCACAAAAGAAAGTTGAAGCAGCATTCACACGCACATTTAATGCAGCCAAACTACGAGTGTTATTTAGGGTAACACACTTGCCTTTACCAGCAATCAAAGAGAAACAGCCGTTAATGTCGATATCAAATATTATTTACCAATATACATGCGCAAGTTGTCGATCAACTTACGTAGGCCGATCGACCAGACGGTTAATTACTCGAATGAGAGAACATTGCAACTTGAACGCCTGTTTTAAATCAAATGGTGAATACACGTCTGCTATTGCGCAACACATCATCGAAACAACGCACGTATGTTCTCCAGACGTAGCATTCAAAGTAATTACTAAATGCAGAAACAAAAGGGAGCTAGCCACATACGAAGCCTTATGGATAAACAAATTGCAGCCGGATTTATGTAAGCAGAAGAAGCACGTACAAGCATTGAGTTTGAACTGGATGTGACGCACGCAATTTGATTGGTTTCTATTTTTCACACTCGCTTTGTTCACGTATTTCTATCTTGTTTTGCTTTCCAATTTATATATAAAGATATGTTCATGAGTAGATATTTGAGAAGACCATGCGAAAGAAAATTTTCTTATATCTGATAAAATTTCTTTTTGTTTTTGCACATAAAAAGGGTACAATGAATATATATATATATATATATATATATATATATTATTCAGTAAACTTTTGTTAAAATAATACGTCCACGAAGGTTTATACGTGAAATCATAATGCCTAATTAAGTGTGTTTGAGAGTGTATATCGTTATGTTTGCCTACACACTGATATAAATAAATACATACATGTTTACATAAATGTAGGGAATCAATGCAGGTTAGGCGACGTAAAGGGTGAGTTTCGAAACTTCAAATATAATGAACTCTCATTTGAACACCAACTTCGGAAATTCTGTCAAATAATTGATGACTAAATGATGAGGACGATGGCCAGTTTCTCTATGAATTGTGTTTACTTTCTTTTATAATCGTTAGTTGATAAGGAATTAAATATATTTATATACACATATGGTTTTCTAGTTGATAATTATTGTACTAACGGCTGTACAAACAGATGTACATACAAACAAACGATTTATTAGTTGGATGTTAAATATACTTTATTTTGGATTAAATATATTGATAAAAAAAATTTAAGCTATATCACGAATGATAAATTCCTGATAATGTGAGCCGGAAAGTGTCATCACGATTAAAAAGAAATAAGTAAGATTCTGGAAAAATTTCAAGCGTGAAAGATCTTGCCAGCTGATAGCATACAGATTGCTTAAAAATTGTTCACAATTCACAAGTACTTCCTTTCTTCCTGGCTAATTTTTAGGAGGTAAAAATATTATTTCATCCCCTGTCAGATTGACTATTACTGATCGGAGACTTGGGAAACCGCATTTTGTTGTTGCACAAACAATAAGTGTAACATTGTTTGTATTAATCACAAATTAAAAAATTAAACGTAAATATAAAATACGTAAGAGTAATAACTATTCTAAATAATTGAATACGCCTTCAAAATTGCAGTATTTTAAAAGAAAGCTACCGAAATGTATGTGTTTTATTATAGAAACTTCGGTTTAATAACATATATATTTTGAATATTATTTGCTGCATTCATGTGGAAAATAGTTGCAAAAATTGGTTAGCACCCGTCTATTTAAACATTTTTTAATCGATCTATAATCAAGAGTAATCCGCTAAACAGACAATTCTAGAATTCAAACCTATGTCTAAGGCATTAAAAGATATATACCAGACTTGTTTTAAATTTACAGATTCAATTATTTTCAAACAGCTATTTCGGTTCCTGAGGGATATTTTGTATTAGGTGTTGCGCACCTAGTAACAAATTAATTCAATTAAAACCAGAACGACAAACTAAAGACATCATCGACGGAAAGTATAATCTCTTGCCCATTCGTTTCGTGCTTTCTGGCAAATCGTCAGTAGGAGTCGGTATTACGCCCTTTACCCACTATATATTTGGCTGAGGAATGTGGGAAAAAAGGACGGTAAAATCTCCTATACGATTGTGTAAACATGCAGTAGTGAAGCTAACTTCATATAGTCTTCGACAATGCGACTTCAAAATAAACTCACTATATATATTATATATATATATATATATATATATATATTCTTATAATTAGGAAAACACAAATAACGAAGTGGATAAAGGCCATTTATTTCGTCAATACTAATCATCTCTTATACAATCATACATATTTATACATTTTGGGTTTTCAATTGATTATGCTAGTGGTAACAAATCTGACTCGTTTTTACTGCTGTTTCAGAGTCAGATTTGTTACCACTAGCATAATCAATTGAAAACCCAAAATGTATAAATATGTATGATTGTATAAGAGATGATTAGTATTCACGAAATAAATGGCCTTTATCCACTTAGTTATTTGTGTTTTCTTAATTATAAGAATACTGTGTAAAATTAAAAAGGAATGGACATTATAAATATATATATATATATATATATATATATATATATATATATATATATATATATACCAAGCCGTAAAAGTACCAATACTCTGGCTATTATGTCGGTACCTGATACCAACTCTAGGGTTGTCGAAAAGGTATATGGTACCAACGCAGTGGATTTCAATGTATTCCAAACTTCACCATAATTGAAAATTACAACTATTTCTGAACACCTGTTACTGTGGGATATTTTTTTGAATTTAAACTGGAACTAGTAAAATATAGTGCATTTGAAATAGACAATATTTAAAAGTATCAACAAGTTCTACCAGGATATTAAAGACAAGCCACGTTAAGCTTGACCTAAAGAGGCCAAATCATGCATTAAATTCGTATCTGTTGATAAAAACATCTGAATTTTGCTTGGCTTCTTTTATTCTCAAATTGTTTCTCACTTTTTTTATTGCTTAAATTTTAAGATTTTATATCGCAATATATAATAATTTACAAATTATGTGTTGTTTCAATTACGGAAAAGAAATACCCTCAAACATATATAGTTTTATGATTTATTACAACTATATCAACAAAATGCTATTAAAAGAGTATTTTTATTTATGCTTATAGATTTTTATTTTCAAAACATGTTCGGATGATATCAATTATGGTCGACATGGCTTAACATGTTTATGCCACCAATACTAATTTTTAAAAGTTTACATTGAATATATATTATGTGCAATTTAAGGTGCGTGCAGTAGATCATTCACGAAGATTGCCGAGGTCGATTTTTCTTAACTCGTCGTTCTTTTATTTATCAGGAAATAATTTATTCCTCGTTTATATGAATTTCAGGCAGCATGGCTGTGGTGATCTAACTCCGAGATCGATTCATTTGCTTCATTTAAAAGATAAAAGTCAAATTGTTGAATTTTGTCGGAATTGCACGGATCAACCTCTAATACGAAACGTAAGCAATGAGGATTTATAGAAGAAATACTATATTTTAAGAATATATATATAATTATATTTATTTAAAAAATCTAATTAACGGAAATTAATATTTGATTGAAATTTTATTTGGGTAAATTGTATACAGCCAACTTACGAGCCCCATTCTTTCTTAAAACGTAAGAATAGAGTTTGCTAATTTTGTCTCGACGCTTATATTATTACACATAGGTGTTTTTCTGATTGAAATAATAATCAAGCGTAAATTGATAAACAGCTAAGAGCTTTACTCTTTACTCTTTACTTTATTCTAGTGGTATAGGTAAAACTTCGTCAACTTTAAGTACAATGTATGGGAGACTAATAGGTTAGGGAGTTGCATGTCTTATTTTGTGTGTCTAATCGGAGGCATTTTGTTTAAGGATTTATAATTCACTGTTTTTTTCCCACCGCAAATTTGAAAATAAATGAACTGTGGATAAATAGACATTCAAAATAAAAATATGCTTTTTATCAAGGAACGATTTTTACTCATGCATTACTTAACGTGGATAGTTTCAATAAATTAATGTTTGGTATTGCTTAGCTCCTTTTAACTGCGATGCCATAATTTTTTTAGAAATCCTTAAAAGAATGCATAAGAATTACTATAATCATGGTTGTGATCTTGATATAAACACCTGACCCATTAAGTACATACATCTGTCAGTAGAAACTAAGAATCATATAGTGTAGAAAAGAAAATTCATCCAATAATGTGTGACTTTATTCATTTAAATTACTTCGTTCGGAAACAAATTGTAATAAATGAATAATACTATTATTAATCAATTCTCTGTTTTTGTTTCTCATTATAAAAAAGTAAAATAGACTAGTCTCTTGGGGTCTCCTGTTTAAAAAATAAATATACAAATAACACATTTTAATATATTTTGGCTAAGAAATACAGTAAAATTGAATGCCAAAAATGTATGTCTATTTCATCATCCCCATCTTCATCATCCTCATTATCGTCATCAATAACATCTTCACAATCCTTATTAACATCATCACCGCCATCAACACTAGCGTCATCAACATCAACATAATCATGACATAAATTATCATCGTCATTATCATAACAAAGTTGAAATGATATAAATAAGATACCACTACTTATACCACTACTACTACTAATAATAATAAGAAGAAGAAGAATAATGTTTATAAGAAATATTATTAGCAATAATAATAACACAAATAATAATAATAATAATAATAATAATTATAATTAGCACTAATTAATATAATAACAATGATAATAATGATAATGATAACATCAATAAAAATTATAAAATCGAGGAGAACATATAATTTAAAACAAAACAACTTAAAGGGGTTAAGACTAATTAACAATTGACTTCAGCCTATAATAATTTTTGCACTGGTCAAATATCGAGCCAAGTATTTGCTAATACTCTAATCAAGGTTGCGAACTTGATATAAACACCTGACCCATTAAGACAATACATTTTCAGTATAAAATGCGAATTATATAGTGAAGGAATGGCAATTCATCCAGTAGACCGGTTTCGTACTTATTGGGAACTCATAACATACTGGCCAGAATTTTTCGCGGACAGGGCTCTCATTTTTTGTCTGATTGAATACCAGAGAAAAAACCCGCGGAAGTGAAAACTGAAGCAGCAATGTGCTCAATGAAATGCGGAAGGCAGCATACGAGCATCATTAAATAATTATAAATTAGAAGTTATTACTTAAATTTGGATGCAAGCAGTAATATAGATTTTCATTCATCGGTAGAATATATAGTTCAAAAGTTCACGTAAAAAATTAAAATCGTAAGCGAATGTATCTAGAATCGTAAATCTCGTATAGGTGAGACTGTTATTATGAATACTGAGAATAAACTCGTAAGTGATCAAACTCATTTTGGCGAAAATTATAATGAAGACTTATTTATTTAATATCTAATTTTGCTTTCTATATTTATGCATTGCTGCTTGATCCTAACTAGTCGGTTTGTCGTTGTACTCTGACGATGATTACGGAAGGTCGAAACGCGTCAGTTTGTGCGACTGACCGTAATTTTGCTATTTTGTTCGACGACTGGTTAAATAAAGTGGGATTTGTGTTTACTTCAATCTCGCAAACTTGATTTAAATAATAGTTATCACCACCTGCGCAATCAATGCTTGTTTAATTGTATTACCTATGATGAAGACTGTTACAAGGTGGCAGCAAAGGAATATATTCTAGTTTTCGCACAATAATCCCCAAGATGTGTCCGGCCTTCAATTCAATTTACGCATATTCTTTCAACTTTGTATGATGATAAGCCACATCTTTTATTCGAAAAATGTATAACCTACATGAGAGCATAAGATTTCTCTTTAGAAAAACTAATTTTATGAATGGCGATTCAAGAATTGGTAAATCGTTTCGTTGTCATCCATTTAGAATTTCCAGTAGAACACTCGTATGCAGCATTTTAACGAGTAGTATTGGCGCATTGTGAGACAAGTATGTTTATATAAAAATTTAGAGTTTCAAATCCAGTATGACATGATATTCTAGCCCCCTGATTTCGCCGAAAGTCTTGGGTCTATTATCGGTCGCTTCAAACTGGCAAGAAGTGAACGACGGCTACAAACCACCAAGAAGATATTGCGCTCTACCAAAAAACAGGCAGCAAATAGTCAAACCGCTCAAGAGATTATTGGGGCCGGCATATTAGATGCATCATAAACTGTGCTTCTATGTATTATAATTAAATTACAAAAATGTTTAGCCTCAACCAGTGTCTGAGTTCTGGTGTGTAAACGTTGTGATAAAGCCTTATAACATAATCTACGCCTGCGCTGTGCAATCTTTTCTTGCAAATATGGGGTAGCAAGTGGGTTACCATGCATGACTTAAAGCGTGTCTGCCGAAAAACTGTTTACTGGCTTGAAGACGCTGGATGCATGTAATCCATAATCACCGTCAATGTACTGGATAGACTTTGGCCTGAAGAACTTAATTAGGCTAATCTACCGAATGATGGACTATTTCGTGACTAGTTAATCTTGTATAGTATCATACGTTGATAATAAAACTATTTGAGCAACTACAGCACAACAATCCTTTATTTGGGTGCGGATAATGCTATCCATAGCCGGAGAATATCGTTTGCATTTTAATCCTAAAAATAGGTTGTAAAATGCGGATGCAGGGCTACTCAGTTTCAAAAGATGGATGTATGGCATTATATTCAAACGTACAGCGTATCAAGGATTGTCCGATTCTCACCACCTGAATTACATTGTGACGGTATGTTGATATAACGAATTTCTTCGTGGGAGTGGCGGCCAATCGAAAAATCTTTTCCAAGCTAAGTATTGGCAAAGTACAATTTTCGTGATCAGCGACGGTCCAAGCAGCGATTATGCAATTTGAACAGGAATTGATAAACATCACAATTTTATCATCTAATTAGTACGCATTTCATGTAGGACAAATATCTCAGATATATTCATGAGAGAAGCATTGCAAACCGACAAACTCCCTGCACAACATTCCATTCGCATTCTCACGAAAGAAGACAAACATATCACCGTCAACTAAAACAAACTATTATAATTACAATACACCCTGCAAAAGTTTAGAAAATTTGTCATCGGTGAGGTTATTAACATTTTAACAATAATTGATTGCGCGGGTGGTGATACCAATTCTTTAAATCAAGTTTGCGAGCTTCAAGTAAACACCAATCCCATTGTATTTAACCAGTCGTCGACTGGCGGATTATTTGCTATGTTGTCCGACGACTGGCTAAATACAATGGGATTGGTATTTACTTCAAGCTCGCAAACTTGATTTAAAGAATAATTTTGAGCAGTTTTCATGTTAAGTTTGGTGTTCCTATTCGTTGCAATATGTTCAAAGTGTCGTACATTTTCTCAATCGCAGTTTGCTTAAAATTTGCTCTGTATATATGGTATACTAGATGCAACTTTTATTTGTAATTCACCAACAGTTTTAAAATTTCATTTAAACTTCGAAACGCCAATCAATGATATACAATGCTCTTTATCGATTTTGAATTTTGCTTGATTTTATCTATCAGTTAATATGGAAAATTGTCTATTACAATGGTAATTCGTTTCGATATGTATAATACGCTTTTATTCAAAACAAATCAAAATGCAAATGAGTCGACTTAAATGTTATGTATTTAATTTAAGGAAAGGATTGCTAATTATTGGATACGTTTCGATGTGTTCACATCACGAAGAACCTTATTCGTCACCATCACATTTAGCCATTTTTAATTTCCTTCAGCATGTAGAATCAGAATTCACTGATTATGGAAATAGAAAAAAATTATAAGTTGATTACAAATTATTGTCTAAATATCATTATATTTGAAATATAAAAATTATTACTCTGTACAGATGTAATGCTATTAGATTTTTTAAAATAATATCCATTATGCAAAGGAGTAGATGTTAATAATATATATAAAAGAGATAATATGACAGATATTATATATTTTTCTTTCTCTCTAGACTATTGCAACGTGTCTCGCAATTTTGCCACGAGACGATGCAGATCCGGAAAATATTCTGGGGTGTCCTGTTGTTGGGACAGAATCTGGTCATATTTATATATTACATTACTGTTCTTTCGAACCATTAACCAGGGTAAGCATATCACAGATCAGCTTTTGCTGGTAAAAATTTTTGCAGTGTGCTTACATAGACAGAACCGTGTTTTGTTTCTTACAACTTTTCTGAACTACACACGCTAGTGATTTGAACAGTTATAAGTTAAACTAAATGTCATGAATAGTTTTTAATTTATTTCTTGAATGGTTGGGCAGTGCGAGCTTTCATTTTTTGTAGCTTCGCGATTTGCGTTCGTGGTTTGTCGCTTTGCTATATCAGTTTCGCAATGAACCGGTTAATCTCCATTTCCAAGTACGTATCGAGTTTGTCTAGTTTGTGGCTGGGTGAGGATGCGTCCCTTTCTTTCGTAGGCTTCAACATCGTTTATTGTAAATGGGGTACAACCTAATCTTTTACTTTGTTTTTTTTCAAAATAACAGTAATATTACCAGCATATTAACTTTGATACTTTTCAATACAATTCATTGCGCAGAAGAGCCACAATAATAAATAATTTTTCAGCTCCTCACCGCCAGTCATGTCCAACCGAGGATGTTTTTTTCTTGATACTATGTGCTGTTTATAGCCAACTCCAGAACATCTGTAGCCAAGCATTTCAGAATGTCAACTGAATAGACCGGTGGATCGGCGTAAAAAAACTCAGCTTGTTCAGCACAAAATATGATCAAATTTATACAGTTAGTCATTTTAAAGGTGAAATATCTCGCATCAAGGCTAATTGCAGATCTGATTGGACTGGTCTCGTATGCACGTAGGCTTCATTTACCGGCTGTGTAAAAAAATACACTTAAGGCATTGGTTCTGATCCTCCAGCTTATTTGGACGCTGTTGGGAAGGTTTAGCAGGAGAAAGTTTCTTGTCAGCCAATATAAATGCGCTTGAATACAAAAAAATGATACGTTACGTTTGCGTAATTATAAATAAATATATCTTCGTAATTTGTTCAAATTAGATCGCGTTTCAAGTCCAGAGTGTACTGTTTGGCACAACATTATATAATCTTTTTCACACTATGTGTATAGTGGGTCTTGAAAGATTTTTATTTCCGCTTTTTTGATAGTTTCTAAATTATTTTCCATTATGTATAATATTTAACTGAAATTGACCTATTTTACTTTCATTTTACGTGCTCGTCTCAAAACATCGATTTCTCATAGATATACACGTTAGGCGAAATTTTTAAACCAGAATAAACAAATGCCACTCAACAATCTGAATTGTGCAAAGCTAATTTTTTTGTTTATCTGCTTCTTTTCAGTCTGTCTTTTAATATATTCTGTATATTTTTGTCATATAGATACGGAAATGATTTCACTCATGAGACAATTATTTTAATTAATAGTTATACTGCCAAAAACTGAGTTATGTTTCAAATGGACTCCAATACTTAAACAAAATTATCTTATTTTTCATGACAGATAGGTTTGCCGTCAGCTCCTGTATTCATATGTGCTAGTGGGCTCTACGAAGTTGAATATCGATTAATTGTAGCTGCACGCGATGGACTGATTTATCAAATCAAAAGGTGAATTCTGTGTTTCCTCTTGTTACGATAGATGATTTATTATTCATGTAATACACAGAACAGAAAATAAAATTAGGAGTATTATGCACCTAAGACAAGCTGTACAGAATAGAGAATATTTTGTGTAAAAATACTTTGTCTAGTATCATGTGTCCGCCAATCAATTATAATCAGGGGACTTTGTAACAATAAACCGAGTTGAAATCGTCATTAGGAATTGTGCGCTTTTACACTTGTCCAAAATATTTGGATTAGGATAATATGCAATAATGGTGAAATGTACGAAAATTGCCATTCATGTATGTGCGAAAAGGTATCCAACTTGCTGCACCGTGAACACCTAGGCAATTTTTCAATGTTCCTCGTCTTAAGTGGACATAGGATACTGTTTTTTTATAACAGATAAGCGAAAGGTTTCTGTTGATTGCATAGCATATATAGTATTCTTTATTGCATGGTGGAAATACATACTTTGCATGGTATAAATCGCAATACCGAATTCGCTTTTTCTATAAAAAAATTAAATAAAATAATAACTACTGTCGAAATATACACACACATATATAAATTGGTCGCTGCATGGGATACTTAGTCCCAGGGTCATGGGTTCGAGCACCACATAGAGCGCCATTTTGTATCGCAGTAAATTGGTCAGCCAGTTGATCAACTCGATGAACACAGCAAGAACGCCAATTCACATGATAACAAAACCAATCATTTATTACAAAAATACTCCTTCTATAATCAAATAGTCTTTTGAGCGTTGATCACAATTTGCGACGATAAAGAATTGTTAATAATTATTATAATCAAGGTTGCGGTCTTGATATAAACACCTGACCCATTAATTACTTACATATGTCAGTATAAACTAAGAATTGTATAGAGTAGAAAAGGCAATTCATCCAGTAGACCGGTTTCGTCCTTATTGGGAACTCATCATGTACTGCCTAGAAATTGTCTCGGACAGGACTCGAATCTAGGCACGTCTGCTTCGGCATCTGGTGCTCTAACCACTGAGCCATCCTGCCGCACACTACACTGCACAAAATTTTTAGTTATATACTAACTAATGTAACTCGGTTAGTCTATTTTTGCTTTAGGTGGAGCTCATATGGCGTCCATTTCGACCCAAAGTTCCAACTAACCATCCCCAATCTGTCATTACTGAATAGACACCACACTACATGGGGAAGTGGTATTGAAATGAACATTTATATGATTAAAGGAGAAATAGACTAACCGAGTTACATTAGTTAGTATGTAATTAAAAATTGTGTGGAGAGTAGTGTGCGACAGGATAGCTCAGTGGTTAGAGCACTAGATTCCGAAGCAGACGTGCCCAGATTCGAGTCCTGTCCGCGGCAATTTCTGGTCAGTACATGATGAGTTCCATATAAGGACGAAACCGGTCTACTGGATGAATTGCCTTTTCTACACTATACAATTCTTAGTTTATACTGACATATGTAAGCAATTAATGGGTCAGGTGTTTATATCAAGACCGCTACCTTGATTATAGTAATTGTTATCACCACCCGCGCAACCAATGTTCGTTTAATTGTTAATAATGTTAACATTAATTTAGACAAACGAAAAAGACGGTTCTAGTAAAATGACCTAATGTACAAAAAATGAGCAAATTCATAATCTATAATTAAGAACATCATCAAATTGAAAATAGTATTCTATACATAGAAGAAGAAAATGAATCCAAACATTAGAAGTGTTAAAAACAAGACATATCAAAATAAATTTAATCTGAACATAGGAATTATGTATATATATATATATATATATATATATATTATATAATATATATATTACCTTATTATATATATGCAGGCGTGTTTGTAGGTGCAAGTTTACGTGCGAATAAAATGATATTGTCGTATATTTCTGATATAAAAAGTCTATTTTATCCTTAAATATTTCAAATTTGTTTGCGCTATTCCATTCTCTTTATTAGAGTACATATCAAGTTGGTGACTATTTTTAGAACGTTTTACAAAATTGACACAATTTTTAGGAGATACTTCTTCTTAATTAATATAATTGGTTCAATTTCAGTACAATACATCTTTTTTTGTACAGCAAATAGTGCTACATTAAAAAAAAATTAAATTTATGCCTGACTATACAACCTGAATATATATATATATATAAACAATACAATTAAGCAATAATTGATTGTGCGGGTGGTGGTAACAAATATTTAAATCAAGTTTCCGTGCTTGAAATTAACACCAATCTCATTGTATTTAATCAGTCGTCGAAGAGCACAAGAAAACTACCGCAAATCGCAACGCACTGATGCATATCGACCTTCCATGATCATCATCAGAGTACGACGGCAAAGTGACTAGCGAGGAGCATAACGCATTGCATATATAAATGGAAAGCTAAATTAGATAGGCGGCTCTCACCTCTAGTAGTCTTGCATAAATTGTACGTGACTGTAAATGTCGGCTGCGCAATAATTGATACCAACAGCCGCTCAATCAATTATTTTTTAATTGTATTGTATATATATATATATATATATATATATATATATATATATATATATATATATATATATGGATAAAGCTACAAACAGCTAATGTTCGTGACATGATAGAAATTGCGCTGCCGACAGTTTCCAGTCACGTACAATGTATGCAAGGCTACTAGAGTTGAGAGCCGCATATCTAATTTTGCTTTCCATATATATTCAATGCGGTTTGATCCTCGCTAGTCAGTTCGCCGTCGTACTCTGATGATGATCAAAGAAGGTCGAAACGTGTCTGTGCGTTGCGAATGGCGTTAGTTTTGTTATGTTGTTCGACGACTGGTTAAATACAATAAGATTGGTGTTTACTTCAAGCTCGCAAACTTGATTTAAATAATTGAATATATATTATTTTCAATCTAATAAACCTGTTTGCAAAATTGATTTGTCTGCTTTAAGATCTTTTTGAAAATTCTATGTTTACTTGCACATCTATGAGTGCCAGCCGATACAGATGAAGAACAAAATTTTATACAATTTTAAATTTAAAAAATATCTATTGAAGATTACAATTTACCTTACAGTGATAATTGTAAAAGTATATTTCTGATTGCAATGATTGTTTTTAGAATTTCAAAATAATAACAAATAAACTCTACTATCTTCCTAATTTAATGGTGTAATTTTTCAAAATTTAAATTTGTAAAATTAATAACTGTCCAAAACCAAATATTGTAAATAAACTTCTTTTAAGCTATTAAAACGTGTTTAATTTAAAAAATATTAAGTTTGCCATTTGGCTTGAATAATTTTGCCGGTAGGGCTGCGAGTTTATATTTTTCAGAATTACATGGTTTGCATTTTTCAGAGGTATGACTTTCGCAAATGCCGGATTTAATCCCTTATCACCAGTTTCGTGCCTTATTCGTGTTGGAAAATCGATCGTGGTTGCTGGCATGGATCACTGTTTGAGAGGATTCTCACTTAAGGTAAACAATATTAATGTATTCTATTTTAAAATTTTTACTAGTTTAGCGTTATTCACCAGTTATGTTCTAAGAAATATTTTAAATGATATTTCATAGACCGTGCAAAATTTTTTATATTAATTATTTAAAAGCTAATGCAATGTTTTTAACTCCTGATCTTCGGGAAAATTGCTATATTTAATAATATTATACGTTGTAGGTTGTTCAACTTGAAAATACGAATAACATTATGTTGTAGGCTTTTCCAATAAATCACAATTCCATTGCTGCTCAAAATTTGTAGAATATATTTTGACGTGCTGTAAATGAAGCTTAAAGTATGTGTGAAGTCTGTAGATTAACAATCCGTAAACGATATATTTAGACATAACCATACCTAGTAATACGCAACCCTGAATATTGTATGTTGGGCAAAATAACCATGCGTAATTTACCGAAGCATGCGATGCTAAATGCATTAATTTTTCGAGAGAAGAAATTCTTCATCCAAATTTACTGATAATAAAAATTATCGGAGCGTTAATTTGACAGTGGCTTGCAATCAAATGTGCTACCACCCATACATGTCGTTTTATAAGCTATAAGAGACTTGAAGGTATTTGGCATCTAGCTTTATCATTGTATCTTGGCCGAAAGCAATGTTAATTTCTACATCAGTAACACATGCCTTCGTAATTCTATTTAATTAGCATGCACTTATTCATGAAGACATCCACGCTGGTATTATTTGTAACGCGATTTGAATATGGTTTTATGGTTACTTCTTTAAGTTATACAATGCAGTTGGTCATTAGAAAATCTTTTTAAGTAGCCTATCTCATTCTTTATATTGTGTTAGAATAAGATCATTGTGACCCAGTTTTCTAGTTGGTTTATTAAGTTTCTTTTGTGTTAATTAATTTATCTATCAGTTCCGCAGAGTCTTTGATTGTTTTACTTATTTCTTGTCAATTATAGTACCTTGCAAATAATTTGTATCTGTTTGTGGTGTTGTATATTGATAGTTGATCTAGAAAGCGACTTTGGAAGTATTACATAGGCTGCGACAGCTTTAAGGATTTTCAGTCTTCCGTACAATTCTGGGGAATTTTTCTGATCTGTGTCGATAATTTAGTTTCGTTTCACAGTTGCAGTCTGTTGTTGGATTCAGCGATTGCAGATAAAACGTATTTCTCTATTTCTTTTTAAATAACATAAATTCTCGCTTCATTATGTGATGAATAGTCTTTCTATTTACTTAGTTTTATGAGTTGTAAATGATCATATTTATCAGAATCTTTCTCATTCAACCAAGCCAAAGGAAACTCCGGACATGTACATTTCGTCGATATGAACTGTGTTGCTAGGTATCACGATATAAATCAGATATTTTATCCAAAGCCGCATACTCTGGATTATGAATTAATCTTTTTCTAAAATATGTTATCCTCATATGTATATCTATATATATACTTTATTATGTCCATTGGCTTTGAATATTACACAGTATATTCCCTTGTAGGAAGAAAAACTTTAAAAACAAAGCGGATAATGACCATTTATTTAGAGACAACTGAACTTTACTTTACGATTTTTCATATATATATATATATATATATATATATATATATATATATATATAAAACCTGTTTCCATTTTATTATATGGGTGCTAACTACTCTGACTCGGTTTCACTTTCATTTGAAGTTTTGGCTTATTAGTAATTGTATATGCATTGTATCTGTCCGTGAGTTTGTTTGCGTGTAGGGGCTTTTGTCGTTCTATTGCACAGTCATGTATAAGATCTGGTAATCCTTGTATTCATCGATTGAGAGTTAACCAACTTTTCGCATTGTTGGCTATTAGGTGTACGACTGTTATTTTCCCGAATGGTGTCTTCCGTTTCGCCTTCTACCTCAATTTTACTCTGTTCACATAGTGTGCGGATTAGAGTGTATATTGCAACAATTCTTTAAATCAAGTTTATGAGCTTGAAGTAAACACCAATCCCATTGTATTTAACCAGTCGTCGAATAACATCACAAAATTACCGCCAGTCGCACGTACTGACGCGTTTCGACCTTCTACGATCATCATCAGAGTACGACGGAATCAAACCGCTTTGCATATATATGGAAAGAAAAATTAGATATGCAGCTCTCACATCTAGTAGTCTGCATATATTATACGTCACTGGAAATGTCGGCTGCACAGTTTATATACAGTCACAATTATTAACGTTTTGTAGCTTTTACCCTACACATTTATATATATATATAATAATATATATATATATATATATATATAGACAATACAATTGATCGGGTGGTGTTAATGTTCGTGACTGCATAGAAATTTGGCAGCCGACATCTCAGTCACGCGCAATGTATGCGAGACTACTAGAGGTGAGATCCGCAGATATAATTTTGTTTTACAGATATATTCAATGCGGTGTGATCCTCGCTTGTGAGTTTGCCGTCGTACTCTGTTGATAATCATGGAAGGTCGAAACGTGCTAGTGCGTGCGACTGGCGGTAGTTTTGCTATGTTGTTCGACGACTACTTAAATCCAATAAGATTGGTGTTTACTTAAAGCTCTCAAACGTGATTTAAAGAATTGTTATCACTACCTGGGCAATCAAATTTTTTAACTGTAATGCTTATATTGTTTTGAAATATGCTTTTATGTTAACAGTGGCTGTGATGCCATAGGTGCAGCTGTTTCTACTCCTACAGTTTGTTGCCAATTCGATCGAATGTTTGTGGAGACTGGTCGAGTGGGCGTTTGCCATTGTCTGGATGCTAGGTAATTGTTGCTAGGTTTTTCGAATCGTTACAAGTCGATTAGAATATCATGTTGATGAAACTTTTGAATATTTAGGCCAGGTGCATCTTGTTTTATGAATGGATAAATGGCCATTATCCACTTTGTTTTAACGTTTTTCTTCCTAATACGATATATATATATATAAATCTATATATATATATATATATATATATATATATATATATATATATATATACTCAAAATCATAGTATCCTTTGTTAGTAGGCAGTGCCAAGAACAGATGGGCATTAATAAATAGAAATATTATATCGCATGAAATAAAATTTAAAATGTTTATAATATGGATTAGACCGATACTAGAATATGCTGCCGCTACTTGGAATCCCTTAACAAAGGGTTTGTCTAATAAGATAGAAGCTGTACAAAGAAAAGTTGTGAAACAAATTAGTCCTATCTCCTGCACTATATACGCCACTAGATTACAGTTTGTATCACTGCATCCTTTATGGTTTCGGAGAATGTGCTATTGCATAAAAGCTTTCCATTCGAACCAGTGGTCTGGTGCCTATATGAATCCCATAAGAAAGAGTCATGAAATTGGAACTAGATCTGGTCATTTTGCAATATCTCCACCATTGGTGGGGAATGCTGCGAGCAAGCTATTCTCTTTTTCAAAAATTAACAAAATTTACAATCAATTGCCAAAGAGGCTTAGAGAAACGCCTCCAACTAAAATGTCTTTTAAATTTTTATCTGCCGAAATTGAAAAAGTGTATAAATCCGATAAAAACTTAACATAACATAATTTAAACAATAATTGATTGCGCGGATGGTGGTAACATTTCTTTAAATTTAAGTTTGTGAGTTTGAGATAAACACCAATCCCGTTGTATTTAAACAGTCGTCGAACAACATAACAAAACTACCGTTAGTCGCACGCACTGACGCCTTTATACCTTCCATTAGCATCATCAGTGCGTGCAACTGGCGGTAGTTTTGTTATTTTCTACGACGACTGGTTAAATAAAATGGGGTTGGTGCTTATTTCAAGCTCGCAAACTTGAATTAAAGAATAACATAATTTAGCAAATGCAAATAACTAACTAGGTCGGTTAAATTTATATTGGGAAGCCATCATTAGTAGGCAGAATTGCTATGGGTGTGTATTGCCTTCGAGGGCTTTTGATTCATCATTCTGAATGTATTAATTATACTAACCAATCAATGATTGCACAGGTTTTGGTAACAATTCTTCAAATCAAGTTTGTATGAAGTAAATACCAAACCCATTGTATTAAATCAGTTTTACTATTTTCTGAAAGAAATGGTTAAATACAATGGGATTATACTGCTTACACTTTATTCACACTTTTTTGACATTAGGGACGTCTCTTGTGGACTGCTAGACAATCGTGTCGTATTACTTGTCTGACCAGCTGTTATCCTCATGGAAGTGTGTTATGCGGTACCGGAAGCTTAAATTTAAACTATTCCCATCAAGAAAATCAGCAAAAGGCCTACAGACAGAGATTGCAATTTGATAGTTCTTCACCACTTCTTGACTGTTTTATTATGGGTTTGAATGATGGATCACTTTTCATGTTTCGAAGCCGTGTAAATTCTGTGTCAGTGAACAGTAACACGGGGATTTCAGCCAGCCTGCATATGATTGATCTTATTATTTTACCTACCAAAGCTAATGAACTTGATAAGTCTAGTGATCGACGCAACAGCAAGCTGCCAGTTAACACAAGTGAGCCATGTATATATCAATTAATTAAATGCAACTTATATGCAAACAACTGCTTAAATAAATATAGAAGCAAATGAAGCACAAATAAGCCAGTACTAGTTATACTACTCGCCTAATATAAATTCTAATATCATTAAAAAATGGAATTTTAATAACATGACGGTTACTATTACTAATAATTATATTGCTACTAATACTAACACTAAGATTTTTGCAGCTACTACTACCACTACTAATTCCTCTAATTATACTACTTGTGCTAATAATATTAATACTTATACTGCTGTGATTACCAAATCTATTACCAATACTACTACTAAAAATACCACTACTACTTCTAATAATACTACTTATAATACTGGAAACATTATGTTGATAGATTCTTTTACGAGGACCTATGTTGGCACAACTCGTAACAGTGCAACCGGATGAAACAGTGGCTATAGTGTTTAATAAGTGCTCAACGACTAATTGATAACAATAAATTTACTAAATGAATAAGTACCTACTAAATAAATTATAACGTTTTTGATTGGAATAACTATTAGGCCATGTTTTACAATTGTAACGCATAAACTGGTTTTAAAACTTATAAACATAGGTAATTCTATAATTTCAAGGAATAAATTTTTGAAAGGTTAACACTTTCTGGCTGCAATCGTCACAATATTCCTAAAAAGTACGCGTGACTGACGGTAATTATGCTATGACGTGCTGCTGAATTATTTCAATGAGAAACGATGCTTATCTCAATCTCGCCAACATGATTTACAGTTTTACACCAAATGATTCATGTGAAGAGAAAGCTCAGAGAGCCTTTTGTATTATGGATTTAATTAGAACATGTAATTTGAAAATCATTCGCAAAATGGTGGCAAATATGATTTCTAGCGAAAAAGGTATATTTTCATAAACGAGTGCAAAATTTCATCAAATTTAAAGACATTCCCTTAATTTCCGATCCACTTATTATAAATTTATTTTATTCATGTGGCCTTTTATTTATGTAGCGGAAACTTCCACTGTCATACCAGGCACAAATGACGAAATTAAGACGACGAACGATGGAATGCCTTCAAATAAGCTCCATTTGCTACAATTAGATGCAGTCAACTCAGGCGAAACACATGGACTGATACAGGCAGACCCTATAATCGCATGTACCTTCGGCCATATGGGAAGAGAGCCAAATGGAATAGCAGCAATAACTCAGTGTAAATAAGTCTTCTAAATATAGTTTTAAAATTTACCGTTAACAATGAATAAGATTAAGTTGATTAATTTGTTTAACTTTAAGTATGCGAGATTACATTTGGTAAAAAATTCGACAAAGTTACCCAGTATTAGATATGGAGTATGCAGTGAAACTTGCGATTTAACCTTTTGTCCTGTTTTTCAAATACTAGGATTCTGAGTAATTTATTGACATAAAGCTTTTCTAACTCAATTAAATTCATGTTCATATTTATAAATATTCGAAAAGAATGAATTTGCAGACTGCAAGTGCATCAATTTGGTATGACTACCTGCGATCTTCATCGGGCTGTTTGATCCGTTTACTCTATACTATTTTAATAAATCGGGATAGACGAAATTTGAAGTCTGATGCACGCAATAAGCAATATGGCAACACATTTACATTTTTTAATTTTTATTAGAAGTACAAATCTTCTCTGTTACTGTGCTTTTGTCAATATTTCACGGGTTTATTTTATTCCCAGAAGTGAATTTTATGCTTAAAGTCATTTAAAAATGTTTTCATGCTTTAAATTATACAAGAAATTTAATGTGTCAAAGTTTAAACAGTTATAATTTGTTATGTAGAATTACAAAAGTAGTTAAACCCAGATAATATTGTCCTTAATATTGTCAACGAAATTTAGTTTCGCGTTGTATGTCGATTATACCAGTGGACGTAATAATGCGTCTTTGTTTTTAATTCGTTTACGCATTACTTGATTCTACACAGTGCAAATGTTTCAATCAGAAAAACCAATTTATACAAACTGTGGACAACCGGTCTAGACATTGACAATTTCCACCAACATGATACGAATCACAGAAACACCTAACGATATTCTTCTATCCAGGCCAGTTCGACCATCCCTTGATCCAGCATCTACAAGCATTCAACTGGACCAAAAAAACTGGAGAAAAAAACAGCCACATAAACGTCAACGCTACCGCTATTAACAAGGCCCAAAATTGCAAAACTGGATTTAGGGTATAATATTGCACACATCAAACCCTGCATTGTTACCATAAAGACAAAATTCAACACGTGAAAAATGCGGCAGCACAGACTTCAAATGGGAAAGAAATTTGCACACGCAATAAACAACAAAGCGAGGGTGTGGTTAAATTTCAATTAATTGTTACATGAATAAACAAATCTCAAACATCACCTTTTATACACGTACAGAGACACGAATTTATGCAATTTGACTAATTAGCACAAAATTAAATAAAAACTATTATACGAGTGTCAAACTCAGCGATTTGCGTTCGCGTGTTTTTGCTGTGCACTATCAGTTGGAAAAAGATCCAATAAATCCAAATTTACAAGTATGCGTCGAGTTGGTCTTCTTGTTGACTGGGAGGGGATTCATCCCTTTCTACCAAGGGCTTGAACATCGTTCATGATAGCCACTGGATAGGAGGTATGATCTAATCTTCGTTGACTGGCGACGATTCGGAACGTTATTTCCCATTCAAGCATAAGGCCTCTAATCTCATATACACAGTACTCTACTGAGAATACTAGATTTAAGCAAATGTGGTCATATGCACTTGCCTAAAAATGTAAATTTTCTTCGTTTTGTACTGATTCGTAAGCGTGACGACAGTGGCATCATATTTGTTTGTCTGATATGTCATTTGTGGTTGCGCAGTGTGAGCTTCAAATGTGGAATCTCCGTGATTTGCGTTCGCGGTTTGTCGCTTTTCACTATCATTTTTGCAATGATGTGATTGATCCTTATTTCCAAGTAAGCATCGAGTTCGTATTGCCGTTGGCTGGGTGCGTATTTGTCCGTTTATTCCGAAGGCTTCAACATCGTCCATACTAACCATTGGAAATGAGGTTCTGTCTAATCTTCGTTGATTGGAAACGTTTCGATTCCTCATTTCCGTAATTATCATCAGGCCTCTAATTATACATACACAGTACAAAAATCACAATAGCAGATTTAAGCAAAATATTTTCTTAAATCTGCAATTTTGAGCACCTTACTCTGTGTGTATGATTAAAGGCCTGATGTTGGAACGGTAAATGAGGTTCCGAAACGTCGCCAGTCAACGAAGATTAGATCGTACCTCATTTCCAGTGGTTAGGATGAACGATATTCAACACTTTAGAAGAAAAGTAAAAATCCGCACCTAGCCAAAACACGAAAACGAACTCGATGGAAATGATGATCAATCGGATCTTTGCGAAACTGATAGTGCAAAACGCGGAGATTCAACACTTGAAGCTCGCAATGTGCAACCGTTCAAGAAATATCATACGTATGCTGTAACGAAACAAAAGTGAAACAAAAATTATACTAGTTTCTAATCAACCCATAAAATAGAAGCCCAAGTTAAATATAATTGATTGAATGTAAGTTTTGTTGTTAAGTATCCTCGAGTTAAACTGACCAAAATTCCATAATAAACAGACTATTATTTGTTCAATGGGTTTTCTTTTCCAAATAATGCATTGTTTAATATTGAAACACAATAAAAATCAATATATATATATATATATATATATATATATATATATATATATATATATATATATATGTTGAACTTATTATAGCGCAAAAACTTAATAGGTATTATTTTGAAATTTATAAATTTTAAGCGTAATCTTTTGCAAGAATATTTTCAAACAGCGTTAACAGTTGCAACCACGATTATTGCGAGCAATTGTTAACTATGGTAAACCTATTAATTTAAATAATTTAGCTGGTAGACTGATTTACTTATTGCTCAGTCGACGAGGCTTAAATGAGTACGCGGAAAATGGTGGTACGAAAAGAAATACGCAAATACATGAAGACTGCACAAATTCCGCTATCAGCACATCTGCAATACATTCAGCCATAGCTGCTCAACGGCAACCGCTTTGCGTGCCAAAAAAGTCAAAATATTTTGTGGACTTCGCTGTAGACGAAAAGACCAGTGCCAAAGGTAAAATAGTTAAAAAAAGACTATATTTATAGATTATGACGCTAGATTTTATGAATTTGGATGAACTATGTGAAAATTAGATCAATTCAAAATAATAAAGACAATCCGCTTAAGTCGTGTCTGATTCATGGATGTTTTTAACAGAATAACTTTTAAAGAAACATTGCAAAAAATTTCATTTTGGATGGTGTTAGCATAGCCAACACGGAACCAAGTGTTAATTTAATACCAACCGAATTTCAATAATTACACAAATGAGGGAACATTCAAATTTGAAAAATTCCGGTTTTATACAGACTAGTAAACAAACGAAGTTATTCCTGAAAGCATGTGACGAACCTAAGTCATAGAAAGTTTCGTTTGTGAACTTGTCGAAATTGGTTAATCGTGCTGAACCAGGTAGTGTTGACCTGCTGAAACTACTAAGGTGCATCCATCTGAAACCCCGAGAAGTTATATTCTGTTCAATTAAAGCTTGTTGTTAAATGAGTATTGACTGTATGAAAGAGAAATGTTGCGTATCTGATTTAAAAAAATAGGTTTAAATGTTTTTTTATTGCCACCCATACATTCAGTTACTGCTTAATTTTACAGCTGTTATAAATGTTGCAAAAACTTCAAATTTTTTCAGCTAATAATCTACTCAAATAGAATCTATGCGTAACAACTGGGGTGTGAGCCACATTTCTATTTCTAAATACATTTTATTTACATTTCGGTTAAATCCTTATTACTCAGTTTGCCAACGTGCTGTGATGAAGACCTCTGAAGTTAAAATGTTGTCAGTACATGAGACTGGTTAAATAAAATTGGATTGGTGTTTATATCAGGACAAACTTCCGTTCGATTACAATTCATTGGGGACTTCTAAACGAAAGAGCTTCATTTGGTCTATATCATACATAACCTATAAATTGCAGATTAATCATCATTAGATAATTGACCGTCGTACTCTGCTAATGCCCACGGTCCTTCGAAACTTTTCCTCCCGTTTGATTGACATCTTCCTTTACATATTTAATATAATATTGATATTTTAGTAACAGGTATGAATACTTATATGAGCTGAGTTATATGTATATCGCCAATTTGAAGAAAGATGTTTTAAAATATATAATTATGTGCAATCTTAAAATTGTAACAAAGTGAAGGTTCTTGGGATTTTTAGGGTTGTGTAACTTTACTGTGTTACAATATGCGCAAATTCCGAATACTAACAGTTCAGTCGACCACTGAAGATTAACTAATATATTAATAAGTTGTGATTTATCTTTTAACTTGTTTTTTTTTCTATTCTTTGCATTTTTTAAGTTTTAAAAATCATATATATATATATATAAGTTGAAATCTTGCTGGGATATAATAATAAAATCGGACACTCACTAATTGGCGTAATGCTTGAAAGATTGAAGTTGTTACGTGAACATTACTAACCAAAATGACACTAAATCTTCGCCTCACGCTGCAATTTCTAGCAAAAATATTCTTTTCTTAAATGCAAATATTACGGCAACAATATGAGATATCTAGCTTTTTGAAGAAAATTACCACCATTTAGTTTCACTCTAAGGTGCATACCATCAAAAATTCTTACTCGAAGTATTAAACAAACGTGACTGCTCGACTTCGTTATACGTAATGGATGCCTGTTTATACATAACAACATCTCCTGGAGATAAATGTAATGGATAAGATTGCAGCAATCAAACAGCCTAATATTCTCTATTAGTGCAAACAAAATGTCTGTCTCGGTTGCTATATAGATGGGACTGGCCAGTCAATAAAATTAGCAGATTCTAGAGCATTTTAGATCAAGCGCAGCTAGCAAAAGGAAAAATATTTCCACAATAACTGAACACATATATTTTAAAAAGTTAAATCCATATCAGGTGGGTGTCAATGTGCTTTTAAAGCAAAAAACTACCGTCAACCACACGAATGATTAATTACAATGGGACTGGTGTTTACTTCAAGCTCGCAAACTTGATTCAAAGAGAATAACTTTTTAAGCAGTGTCGGGAGGGGCTGTTTTTATTTGCTTTTTAATTGAATTAATAAAATTTATTATGTAGTGGCATTCTTGCCAAATGTATCAGTGGCTGTTGTATTTAGCTAATAATGAAGTAGAGACTGCCTATATTTTTATTAAAAAATTAAAGTAATTATTAAATAAAATAGTGTGCTTAATTAAATTACGGAAGAGTGAATTGCATGATATAGTGAAATTTTGATTTGCCAACTGAGATTTGGCCTTCAAGAAATATAGCATTGTGTACCTTCTGTAAGCCTAATCGATAGTAGCCTATATAAACCACCACTAATTTCTTTTTATTCAATGAAATTTTGAAAGAGTCTGATATTCATTCACGATTTGACGTCATAAATGATCACATTGGGAACACTTGAAGCCTAATTAGAGGAAATGGAGAAAGATCCGCAAAAACTGCAACTTCAATTCCGATGGTAGACTTTAGGGGTCAGTCTGGTAATTAATGGCGGATATACAATCAAACAATCAATAATTGCACGGGTGGTGGTAACAAATCTTTAACTCAAGTTTGAGAGTTGAAATAAACACCAATCCGATTGTATTTAGCCAGTCGTCTAACAAAATAGCAAAACTGCCGTCAGTCACACGTACTGATACGTTTAATTCTTCCATTGTCATCGTCAGAGTACGACGGAAAACAGACTACCGAGAATCAAACTGCAATGCATATATATATATATATATATATATATATATATATATATATATATGGAAAAAATAGTTATGTGACTCTTAAATCTAGTAATCCGAAAATGTCGGCTGCACAATTACTATACTTTTCACCACAATTCTTTACATAAATTTTGCGAGGTTAAAGTAAACATCAATCCATTTTAGTATTTAATCAGTCGTCGAAAAACATGGCAAAATTACCGTCAGTCACACGTAATGACACTTGAGAGTCGAGTATTGCATATCTAATTTTTCTTTCCATATATATGCATTGCGGTTTGATCCTTGCTAGTCAGTTTACCGTCGTACTCTGATGATGATCATGGAAGGTCGAAATGCGTCAGTGCGTGCGACTGGCGGTGGTTTTGCTATGTTGTTCGACGACTGGTTAAATACAATGGGATTGGTGTTTACTTCAAGTTCGCAAACTTGATTTAAAGAATTGATGACGAGGCAATAAATGAATGTAACTGGCGTTGAGAACTGCATTCGAATCCAAAATTTGTATTAACTAAATCACACTAGAATTCTTAGATTATTTTAACGTGCAACCCAATAGTTGCTTATTTGATATCTAATAAGTATATGCAATGTATCTTTCCATTTTATATTTCATTTATGAAGATATTGGGTGTAAATACACATTGTTTTGTATTTATATTTTATATGACGTTAGTTGAAGTGGTTTCTAACATATAGGCCAACATTTTTTATGAGATAATTTTATCATGACGTTTAATTATGCGACCAGTTTATTAATGTAAGTTATAAATTTTTACTCAAATGTTCGGTAGACAAATTTGAAAATTAATTACTTCGTGCTTATACTTTTTCTCTGTTTGAAATAATTTTTTTAAATGTATAATTGCTTTTAAATGTCTATTCTTATTGAATATTAAATGGATTTTAAACATATAATCTCAATTTCGCTAAAGGTATTGTGAGAGTCTATTCCAATGTACATGTAAAACTCTTTCATTTTTAGATTCTTATAGATAGTTTTATTTGTCAAGAAGTTAATCTATTTTTGTTAGCATGATTTGAGCGTATATTTTTTATATAGAAGCGTTATATATTTCTCTAATTAAGTCAAAGTAAATCTTTCTAACTTTCATATATTTCCTATTTTTAATTAAACAATGTAGATGGCTAGGCTTGATGTAAACGTGCATAAGTAATTATCCGTATTTCTCACGCGCAGGACTACGGCGAGACATTAATCTTAGTAGTTGAAAGTTTTAATGAAACTTAACTGCGAACCCAACGATCCAGTATATGTGCACTGGAGTCCACTTCGCACGTTAGGGGTAGAATTCTTCTCAGATCCAAGAAAGTAAGCGTCGCCAATTCCTTTCTTCTTAGCTACCCTGGGACCTATGGCATATTGGATATAAACGGAACAAAATTAAAAATAACACTCTTCTTGTGCTCTCGAAAGAATAGTGATAATTTATTAAAACGGCAAGGTTCATAATGAAATTCCTAATACAACTCAAAATACGATTCTCATGCGCAAGGTTAAAATCAAATTGTTTTAGAAGCAACTGCCAAATACAGTGCTAAAACTAGAACTTGAAGTAATTAAGCATTATTCAGACTGTCTACTTGGCCTTAAATTCTATAGATGTTTAGTAAATATGCATGAAATAGAAGCATGAATGTACTACAGCGTCTATTACATAAAAGTGTTTTTTATGAACTTTTTTTTAATGACTAATTTCTATTCCGTTTCAACATGAATTATATACACGTTTATAATATATATATATATATATATATATATATATATATATCTGTAATTGAATGTTTTTGTGCATACATGTTCTACTTATTCTCATGTTCTCTTCTGTTATTTTTATAATTTTGCTAGCTATTACTTAATGCAATTACATTACCACATTATTCTGAGGCTTAACTGCCCTACAACCATGAAGTGCACTGTTATGTACTGGGTCGAAATGAAAATTTGGCCGTCCTTTCCAAATGAGAATGCGAACTGATTTTCTAGAAATAATCAAAAGGAGAAAAGTTCATCTAACAGATAAAATTATAATTTAGAATTAAAAAATGAGACTTATTTAGACGTTGATGAGTGTAAAATGTTATTGAATAACATTTTGGACGGTCTGTAATTGAACCTATTAGTAACGTTAAGTTTGAAATTTTAATTAGATGTTTACCTTATTTAAAGAAATGCAACGTAGATTCCTGTTTGGTTACAACCAATTACGACTAAACGCAGCTCGCGAATATCTCACGCTTTTGGAACAAAAATCCGGTTCAATAGTTGTGACTGATGATCAAAAACAAGTTCACCTATCTTCACAAGTGAGTTTTATATATAGACCATTTTTCTGTAAATTTGCATTATTAATTGTTCCTTTTTTTCCGCATTATTATTACTGACGCCCGTTCTACGCAAGCGCAGCACTCATTCTAGACAAATTGTCAGCATACATAGGGGCAGATCTTAATTTATAACTCATTTAGCAGCCAGTGTAAATTCTAATTGGTGTAATTTATGTCAAATTAGCTGTTCTGTACACTTAATACCCTTAATTATGCGCCAAAATTTACGCAATTGTATTTAGGATAATACCTGTATTTCTTTAATGCATAACTCGAGATGAGAGTTTTTGAGAAAGTTGGACACATTTCTCATCATGAAACTTATAATATAATATAAATCGATTTCATAAAATGCGTAAATTCATGAAAAATTCCGTACAACTATAATTGTGTCTGCACAATTTTTTTCAATACGACAGCTAAATCGTGTAGACTTTTTGAAGATTCTGGTGTGTAAGGCCTTGGGTCAGTTTAATCAAATTTGCTATTTAGGAAAAATAATGTTCCGTTATAATCCTGGTTGTAAAGATTTGCCAAATTTTAGAGCTATACCACTTAAGAAAATTTGAGGATCTTGTGTGTACGTCCTATGGCCTAGTTTCAAATAATCCGATAATCTGGCAAAAATATATAAAGTATTGTAATCGTTGCTGCAAAGATTCTTTTATTACAATATCTTAATCAGATACAGTTATGTCCCAGTTTTATAAAACCCAATAATCTGTCTAAAAATATCAAGAATGGTAAACGTTGCCGCACAGATTATTTTATTACAATAGCTACACCGTGTAAATTTATTGAGGACCCTGAGTGATCGATTTGGCTTAGTATCATATAATTAGATAATCTGTAAAGAATACCAAGAATTGTAATTTTTACCGCACAAATTTTTTATTACAATGGATAAACCGGTAACATTTTTGGAGGACCCTGTGTGTGTTGTCATGAGCCAGTTTCCTAAAATCCATTTATCTGGGAAATATATCAAGAATTCCAATCTTTATCGCACAGATTCTTTTATGATAATAGCTCTGTCGTGTAACCCGCATTTTCGATTTGGCACAGTTTTATGAAATCCGATAATCTGGCAAAATTTTTAAGAAAAGTAATCCTTACCGCAAAGATTCCTTTTCCGAATGCTGCAACGGGTTCAGTTGTTGAGGCCCTTGTATGTAAGTTCATGGCGCAGTTTCATAAAATTCGATTATCTGGTAAAAATATGTAGGATTGCAATTTTTGCCGCAAAGATTATTTTTTACAATAGCTATACCGGATACAACTTTTGTGGATCATTTGTGTGTGTTCATGGCTCATTTTTGTAATATCCGATACTGTGGCGCAAAATATCAATAATTTCAATTGTTACCACACAGATTCTTTTATTATAATAGCTATATGGCGTAATTTTTTCAGGATACTGAATGTTAAGTCACGGCCCAGTTTCATAAAATTCGCTAATCTAGAAAAGTATGTACAATTATATTCGTAGACGCACAGATTTAAAAATACTGACTGATATACGCTGCTATCGGATAATCTGACAAAAGATATCACGAATTATTATTTTCACGGCACAGATTATTTTAATTGCAATAGCCATACCGGCCATATTTTTTGAGATCATTGAATGTTCGTTCATGGACTAGGTTCATAAAATTTGTTAATCTTGCAAAAATCTGTAGAATTGTGATCGTTTTTGGGAAGATGTTTGTCAGATACGACATTTATACTTGGTAAAAGTTTTAAGGAACCTGAGTGTATGCTCATTGTCCAGTTTCATACAATTCGCTAATCTGGGAATACTTCTTTACAATTATAAACGTGGCTGGGTAGATGCTGTTTTCAAAACGACAGCTATATTGATTAATTTTACTGAGGACTCAGAGTGTAAGGCCATTGCTCTTTTTAATGAAATGATATAAAATTATGACAGTTTGCTCTCCTTCAATCGGTTTTCCGAAATGTTTCCCGGGAGTCATTGACCATTAATAAGTCTTAAAACCTGAAACTCATAGTATAGGGTATATGAAATTGGATTTTTACTGTGCGCAAATTTGTTTTAAATAGTTTATTGGTATTAAGACTAGAGAACAATAATATTGTCAGTCAAAAGCAAACGAGTTCATATTATCTAAGTGTGTCTTTGTTTACTAAAGGCTTATTGAAACTGATGCAAATGTGCAACAAAACTAGGTTTTCCAATTTTGCCTCCTGCTAAGTATTTTTCAATATCTTTTTAAATGTAATACTATTTTGGTGAAGCCAAATTTTAAATAGGGTATAATTTATTCATATCACGTGCATTCAGTTTTATGCATGCAAATATTTAGCTGTTTAATGAAACCGGACGCGATTTATTCGAAATTCTTGGTTTTTAAACATCGTTTTATTTTCTTTCTTAAAAGTAACGAGCAATAGGCGGCATAGCTTACGCTAAGTATGGATTGCACTTTTGAAAGTTGATAACATATATCTAAATAGAACTAACTTTTAGAAATTCTTTAATGCCTTAGCTGGAATTATGTACCATTTTATGAAATTGCAAAGGCTAACAGAATACATTCCGTTATTTCTATCCATATACCAAAATACGTTTTTGCAGATTGGCTCAGTGGTTGGAGTCACAGACTCCGAAGCAGACATGCCCAGGTTCAAACACTTTCCGCGGAAAATTCGGGATAGTACTTGAAGAGTTCCCTATAAGGGCAAAACCGATCTAGTGAACAATTTACTTTTTCTTCATTTTAAAATGATTGGTTAATACTGAAATATATTTAATGGAATTAGTGTTTACATCAAGTTCGCAACGTTAATTTAAATAATTTTGATAACCGCCTCGCAAAATAATGATCGTTTAATTATTTACCCATGCATTTACCAAATTAATTGTTCGCTATTCTTGAATTTTGGTAATTGGCTAATAAATAAATTAATCATGTTAAAAAATATCCTTAATTATTTATCTAATGCAAGACTGGCGATGTATAGTTGAAAATATAACTACGTCCTCCGAGGAAGAGCCAAATTATATTGACCAAGCACACGACCGCACCTGCATATTTAAAAAAATGAATACTTCAGTAAAGCCTTCGTCAGTCTGCACTACTAAATCACTCAATTCATGACACCTTGTTTAGATGTAACTACATCTAAAAGTTTACAATCGAGATTACCTACTAATATTAAACCTTTTAATGCAAAGCTTGCAGGAAAGCTTTTTTTCCTCTAAAATATTCATAATATAAGAGTAATTTCTTCATACGTTAAGAGAAAGTTTCAAAGTATAATTTCATTCAATGTTTTGTTTGCGAATATTGAGACAATCTACGATTTCACCGATCATTTGAACTTTTATTTTGACAATAAGTTTGCCTGTACTAATTTGTTAGCTTGGTAATTAATTAAAGTGCACATTGCCTTATATTTATTATTCGATCCTCCTATATAACTACGTTTAGTTTAATGTAAGGTTTTGAAATTAAAATTTTCTTTCGATTAATAAATTTGTTGTTTTTTCAGCAACTTAACCTAAACTTCAGTCTCATATATAAATTTGAGTTGGTATATAAAAGCTTATATGTCGTTATAAAATAAAAAGTTACTGTGTAAACGTAATCTATTAGTAATAATATGAATTTGTTATTTGTATAATATATCAATATTACTGATTTTCCAAAATCTACAAATTTTTATCGATTTCTTAGTAATCTTGAATTGTAATGTAATTATTATTTAATTGTCACCTATCTGTTTTTATCAAAGCACCTATTAATATAAAACACTTTCATGTATACCTCAACCAGTTTACAAATATCAACGAATCTTTTTTCTAGCATAAAATTATATATTGTCACATTTTATTTATGTGATGAGGTTTGACGACAAAATATAATTATAATTTGATTGTTCAAAACCAAAATAGCACCAGAACTCTCTAAGCACAATGGAATACTGGTGGCTTTTATTCAACGTTTTGTATTACTCATCTGCAAGATATTTCTAAATGGAGGGGAAGATTACATGTTATAAATTCCTTTCCTTTTTATTTACTATTCAAGAAAATGTGTTATATATATTTAAAATAAATCCTATAAAACCTGTTCTTAAAGATAATTTTTTTCTAAATTAGCATATATTTTTCAATTTGCTTAATTTGCAATATTCAGTTTTGTATTTTTATGAAACGAATTAATATATTTGGATTATTGTATAAAACCTGACTTAACAATTAACAAAATTGCTTTAACAGGACCAGGAGGATACACTATCTGTTATGTTATTGCATATTTCATTTTCCCAAAATGACTTGTCTAAATATACAGTGTATAAGATGCGCTTGGTCCATAACTATTAACGCAAACTTTAACTATTCGAAACTGTTTTTCCTATACGAACTGTGTTTCTACAAGACACATCATGCTTAAAGACAAATATTCATAATAAGGTACATATATTAACAAATCAAATGTTCAGTCTCCTATAAATGAAATTCGATGCGAAATTTATCCCACAGAATAAATAAACTTGTTCAGAGGAAATTTAATGCCAAGTGTTGGCAGAGCCCAACATGTCTTTGCCAGTAAACGCATCTACCGAAAGAAATTTGTCGATTCAAACATGAAGTATGATAGAAAAACAACGGAGACGCACTAAACCAAAGAACGATATATTTTTGTTTCCATATATAAGTGGACGAATCATCTGAATTATTTACCTATTGAATTAAAGAGACTGTAAACACGCGGAAGCCTAATAGCAAACGATGATTGTTCATACAAATATATGTCCATTAAACATACATGTAAATAGATAGTTGCCTGTACTCTTATAGACAAACATTATTTGTTTACAGGTGCAATAGCTGCTCAGTGCGTTACATAGGTAGGAAGTTACCAATGTATGGTGCAATTAATCCAGAAGAGTTTCAGATTAAACGAAGCTGAAAATAAGACAACATTTCCGCAATAGCCGAAAAAAATATTTATAAAAATTAAACTTCAAAGCCAACTGGTTTTCAAGCTTTCCAATATAAGCAAGAAGTCAATAAAGCTGTATATTTCGGAAGCAGTCATTTACGACATCCCTTCTCTGCAATTAACTTAATAAAATATTCGTGGATAAATTGAACACAAAATGGTGAATTTTATGTGTGTGCCTCCAACTTTGCATTTAACGTTTCATCCTGGTTATCGTATAATTAAGGTTTATGTAAATATAATATAAAGAATACCAGTTATTGAAATCAAGTTTAGATCTGGCGATCAAAAAATAATATTTCAACTGTGTTGTAGAAAACGTTTTCATTAGAAAAATATGCTTCACTATGAAAAGTAACTCTCATTTAACGTAACCAATACGCAAACAGTGCATATCTCAAATTTAAGCATTGTTTAAAAATGTTGTTTATTTTATTTCTCATGTAGGAAATTACTTTCTTTTAAATAAAGTTTCTATGTGCATTTTTATCATTTTCACTTTAAGTAATATCTTTGTCATTTATTTTTCAACTTAATAAGATTTTTGGACTTGGCCCTGAATTTCAAGTGTGCATTCGCATATCAATTACAGGAAGTGAGTCGAAAAATGAGTGTCCTGCATCTGGCTATATTTTGTTAATAATGCCGGATGATGAAGGGCTTTACACGGCCAAGCCGCATAGTATCCCCGTAAGTTTTCCGCGCGTACATGATGATTTTGAACATTTTTTAATTTTTAATATGTGTTGGTTATATTACTTCTAATAAAAAAGAAAGTTTATTTATTCTACGAAACTCTGGATTTTGATAAGGTGAGATTTCTTATGCCTGGTTGATAATAGTCTTTCTCAGGTCTTGCTTCCAATTTTCGTACTACCAACACCCATATATAAAGCTATTATTCTACATCATGATAAGTAATTTTTAAGTGCTCGTGATATGATTATAATTATTTTAATAATATTCCCTTACTTGAAATTGACGCTGAACTTAAAGATGGTTATATATATATATATGAATTTAGCTCTGGTCTTCTGTATATCCACTATTATAGTTTTCTTTTTAGAATTCCTTTATCGTAACTGTAGTACTAATCGGATCAGCATTATTAAAGTACATGTTGTTTTCTCGACCAGTTATAATTATCACTGACGTAATCTTTTTACTGCTGATTAAGAATTAGAAATTGTTGGCACATATATGCATTTTAATTTATTAAAGTATTTGGATACAGTGTTATTATAATTCTCTATTAATTAATTATGTATGTGCGCTAGGTGTATATTTTAGTAGCTCAAACTTGATTCAAGCAATTTTTAATATTTTCTTTGAATCATTTCAAGATCTAATATTTTTCATCAGCTCAACGCAAAAAATATCATGAAGGTCATAACACGATGAGCTTTTACTAACTTATTTCGACCATGTAAGATTAAGAACCCAGCCAATGATGTCTATATGCCAATGATGCTGGCTGTAAAACATCTATAAAGTTATAAAAACGATAAAGAAAAAAATGTATAGGTCATCTAAACCAAATTTAGTATATGATGCATCTGCTGAATTCGATTGCTAATAAAATCTATGATTCTCAATGGTGGTCTTATTGAATCAGTCACCAGGATCAGCGGTTTGGTATCCATTATAGCATTGACGATTTTTTTATAGGGATTGGATGATTTGATATCGTACTGATTTGTGATTAAACAAATTCTGTTTTCATAAGCATATTTTCATTTTCTCAATTTTGCATAAATTAATACTGAGTCGGTTTCGTGCGCAATTATGGATGCTACGGTAAGCGTATACAAAGCACAAATCCAAATTGGCAGTTGTATGGCACCACGAATTAACGCTAAATATGGCCTATTTTCTTGGTTTTTTACTATTTACGTTTTTCGAGAAGTACACTACGCTAAATACATAAATGCGTATGGATTAGATCTTTACAGATATATATATATATATATATATATATATATATGTGTGTGTGTGTGTGTGTGTTCACATATTTCTATCTTGTTTTGCTTTCCAATTTATATATATATATATATATATATATATATATATATATATATATGATCAACTTATATGTTTATCATTCGTATAATTGATATCAGACGTAAGGGATAAAAATATATGAAGCACGTGTTGATATACGTATTACAAAATTCCTCTTAGCTAATTTAATAGTGAAGAAGCACATGTACGCAAATATTTATATTTGTGCAAAAATTTTATTTACCATCGGCGGAAGTATAAGTTTTTGCTCAACCGAACTTCTTATCCGTTTAATTTGTATCCTAAGTATTTTCTGACATAGTGGAATTTCATTTGCACATATCGTATGTTACTGGAAATTCATTTTTACATTATTCGCTTCAATTTTAAATTAATATAAAAATATTGCCTGCTTTTTTCCCATTAAATGGATATATATCTTTCTAAATATATAATTCAAAATGAGAATTTCTTTTACTACTGAAGCATAGCTTCATTATAAATTTGTGCTTAGTATAAAGTTAATTTTATATATATATATATATATATATATATATATATACATATATCACTTAAATGGTTTTCTCAAACAATATAACTACCATAAAATATTGCTAACTGAAACTTTTTTGCCAAATTCTATTTAATTAACGTGAGCCACAATTAGGTTAATTGAGTTGAGAGGCTCAGCTAGTATTTTATAAATATGCATAAATTTTTTATTTAATTTCCTGTAGAAATCTTTTATTTATGCTCTGAAGAAAATATGAATTTATAAATAGTTCCTGTTGATAACAGTCGGAGTTATTACTCATTCATGAATCCCTGAAACGTCTATGATGTATTGCACATACCATAGGGAATGCGAGTAAATTAAAATAATGCCTGCTGTTTAGCTGTGCTCTCTTCGTCGTGTGGTATCTGTAATGGAATGCTGATTTAAAATCGAGCATTGTGAACTATTTACGTTAGGCGACTTCGTTGATTTTATCCTTTTTGTTGTTTATCGGATATCGTGACGTGACTAAGTGCATGGTAATTACCTATTAAACCCCAGTCAGCAACTTATTTTTCTGGTTGCGTGTTAATTGTTGATGCTCACATACTTGAGGTGTGACGAATGATACGGTCCTCAAGCATCAGACCAACTATCACCTTGGCTGCCGGTAAATTATTCTGATCCAAACGTTTGGCTCTGGTTAGATTGATAGACCATTTGGTGCTACATGATGTCGTGTAGTCTGTCTATTTGTATTGATAGAATCTGATATCTTATCCTTCATAATAATCGGAAAACTGTGAACGATTGCTGGTACTCGTGGATGAGCGGATTTAAATGAGTCATTGCTCATGGTTCGAAAATCGACACTATCGTCACTGTCCATGTAGGTACGCACAATTATATGCCTGATCGGTCCAGCAAGGTACTTTTTGCTGTACAAATATCAGACTTTTCCAGGAAATCTAAGTCAAATGTGCAATACAGAACATCCGCAATGACAAGCGTCCACGAGAAGACATGACGTAAGCCAAAATATTCTGAGATTTTACAAGTCATGCATTAAGACTGAATATCCATTGGTGGCTTTCAGTTGTACATTTGTGCTGCATATTACTATAAAGTTGTGCATTACTAATGATATCGCAGTAACAATATCAGCCACAAACACTACCCGTGGGAGTAGATCCGCAAAGACCATTAAAGACGAGATTTGTTGGGCGGCGTACCGCCTTATACTTCGAGTGATATTTAAGCTTTTCAACAATAAACTGTGTTCTGCGCAGCTATCCAACCGTCGTTCACTGAGTCGAATTGTGTTCCAAAACGAACGACAATCCTGGATGAAACCACGCCCCACTTGAACATGCATGTCACCCATATCCAAGACTATATATGAATTTCCTGCCTTATTTAGTCGAGAACTTAGATGATGTAGTATCCTGACAGTCTTCTGCGCTGCAATTGGTGTGAGCACATGCTGGTATATCGACAGAGCAACGTTGATTAAAGGTTCTGCAATTGATTATAGTATCCGCCTTCAACTTTGCCGTACCAAGATGATTGTTTACAATTATTAATTTAGTTAGAGAAGCTAGAAATCTTGAGCTAAAATCAATGCTGACACCTCAGTTTCCGGCCTGGGCACCAAACTTTGAATATGCAGCTTTTATGGATTTATAAATTATCCAACCTAAGTGCTGAAGCATGTTGTTGTTCACTGTGTTTTAATGTTTGCACTTGAAATGTGCTGACGATAAAATCTAACTGAGGTTTAATGAGTGGTAGTTTACCTGACACATTTTCGTTAAATGGCATTCCGCTATTCGGCTGAGTAATAGGATCAACATCAACCATCTTTATAAGATCTAAAAGAATATTAATGTTAGATTGAGAAGAAAAAAGCAGAAAAGTGGAAGCGTCAGAAACGAAGGCGTCTGCAGTAGCCTGATTTATCTTATCGATCATGCTTGATTAGGTAGATAACGCGACCGTTTGATCAGGCTCGACGGCCAATGCAGTATAGTTTGATTGTAGTTTGTATTGTTCTCAGTTATGTGATCCTATTTTACAAGCGTAACACGAAAATCAAATCTTACAAATTAGGAAAACAACAATACTTGTGGTAGATATCAATAGGCGTGTATCCATATCTATAAATCTATATACCTTGTCAATATCAATTCCCATGATTATTGTGAAAATAAATATCGAAAGAATGACGCAAAAAATATATGAGATAAACTAGGCAATAATAAGTTTTCCTTCATTTATTTGAAATTTATTTATATACTCATGGATATATATATATATATATATATGCATGCGGGTGCTAATTTGATTCCATATTTCTCTGAGTTTTTTTCAGAATACCTTTAAACTATGGACAGTTTGTAATTGTAATCTTTTATTTTGATGTAAACAATAAAATTACTACAACACCTGACTTCAAAATTAAACTGAAGGCGTCGCTTAAAAGAATGTTGCTATTTCATCTGAACAAATTAATGAAATTTTTAATTCATATTTACATTATTACTTGAAGTTAATGCAAAGTTCAAGAGGAAATTTTAAAAATAGACTATCATAGGTTGAAATTACGGCACACTGCAATGAGTTTCAACTAAAGTGTTCTAAGTATTGTCATTTTATTTGTGAAACGTTTAATTTTTATTAATTCTTCTCTTATAAATTTTAAAATATTTGTTGCCAAATATTTTATGTAGTTATCAACACTAGAGATCAACATATTTATGACAATTTTAGATGCCGCTTTTGCAAATGGGACTAACCTTCACGTTTGTCAGTCAGATAATAGCGTTAAATGAAAAAGGCGTTGTTGGAAATGTTAAGGTAAAATGTACATTTTTATAAATTAATTAAACAATCTTTGCCAATAATGATAATTATATAAAAATATTAGTAGATCTGTATTTCTCCATCGACACTATCATACGAATCAAAGGTTTTTGATTAACATTCTCTGGTATCCTGCGCAGTACCGTCGAGTTTATGTTAGTTAAATTAATGTGTTCCAGAGATCATCCTTAGAGCCGCTTTATTCTCTCACAAGCGGTAACACATAGGAGACACAATAAAACAGACGACTTGCGGTTGAGGATGGCTCAATGGTTAGAGAAGCAGTTTCAAAAGCAGACGCTCCACAGTTCCAGCTTCGATCGCATCAATTCAAGCAAATACATTATGATTTCCCAATAACAACTAAATCGTGTACTTGATAAATCGCATCTGCAAATGTTCACGGTTTTTATTTTAATATAACAACGTATATAGAATAAAATCTTGCCATAAACATCTTTAATTCCATATCACTTTCCATGCTGGCATGCAATCTTTTCGTTATTGATAGATGAAGGGTGGCGCGTTAAAATTTTATGGTGAAAGCGATGCTAATTTGTTTCACCGTGGAGAAATGAATATCCAATAAAATCTATAGTGATATATAACTGATATTTGTGTGTAGCGCTGAACATGGGTAGTGCAGAGGATGAGCTTCATAGTCCCGCAGAAAATTGACCTCAGTTTAATCCCCAGTCAAGGCATTTGGGCGAGTACTTGATGAGTGCCACAGAAGGACGAAACTTATCTATTTAATGAACCTCATTTGCTTCCGCACGCAGCTTTTAGATTATACTGACAAACTATATATAAATTACAATTTCTACCATAAAAATTTTAATTCAGTATCTCCCCCTCTGGGGACATGGTGTCTTTCTAGAATGACAGATGAGTGATAGCGAGTTTGCACTTTATGTTGAGAGCGATGCCTAATAGGCTGCACATTAAGGAAAGACATGATTTAGTTTATGACTGAAAAATTATGTATAGAGTGCTGCAGGGCGGCTCAGTGGTTAGAGCCAAAGGCTCCGAATTAGAAGTGCCCAGGTTCGAGCCCTGTTCGCGGCAAATTCTGGACAGAACGGTAAGTTCGCAATAAGAATGAAACTGGTCTACGGAATGAATTGCCTTTTCTAAATTATATGATGCTTAGTTTATACTAACAAATGTCTAAACAATGGGCTTGATCTTTAAATCAAGTTCGCAAAGATGATTTAAATAATGGCTTTCATTGCCTGTACAATCAATAGGCGTTTAGATTGATAAATGTGCAATTCAATACCACTTACCCAGATAGTGTTTTCTTGTTCTATAATGACATATTTTAGAGTGGCTCCTTGGAACTTAATGTCAAAAGCGATGCCAAATAGGATTCACATTAAGGAAAGACTGATCCAGAAACAGAGATTGGTATATGACCGACAACTGAATGTAGTGCTTGGCTTGGGTTGTGCAGAGGTTGAATTGTATCATCCGGAAATAAATTTTCCCCAGTTCGTGCCCTAGTTGTGGAGATTCTGGCAAGTACTTGATAAGCGCTAAAAAGGCCGAAACCGGCGTATTGACTGAAACGCATTTGCTACTGCATGCAGTATTTCGAATGTACAAGCGACAAAGTATTAAATCCGTTTGAAATGTGAGCCTTAAAAAATAAATAGTACACTTTTCATGTGCAAAAATAAAAAGAAATTCGATCCAGTGCAAAATCCGCTTCTTTCTCATATGCTTCACAAGTGTCTGAAAGTTTAAATATATATATATATATATATATATTGAAAGGCCAAAAAACAAAAAAAATGTGGAGAATGTGTGAAGTAAAAGAACAAACGATGAATTCTGTTCATCATCTCCAGTTCAAGTTCAATGCACGATTATGCTTTTTAGGCTTGCAAAAATCCGGCTGCACTTTGCTTATTTATTAAGCTTACAATAGACGCATTATAAATGGGCCCAAAATTCTGCAATTCATTCTTCAGATAAATGTCATATTGATGTTGATGCGCCATTGAAATTGATATTTTGGCAAACAGCCGACTAAGGACCTACCTGCATTGATTTAAAGAATTGGTATAAAACTAATTTATTCGATGAGACTTCACATCAAAAAATTGTTCAAATACGCAGAACAGCATGCTTTAGTAAAGCGATATTTAAATAAGCTTAAAGATATCAACAGGAATGTAAACATCAAAATTCTTCGTGTCGATAAAGGCAAGAGCGTTGTTATAATGGGAATATCCGACACACAAAAAATATATAGCGTGTTGAATGACTATCCATAATTCATGCGTCTAGAGGCTAAATCAGGTGAAATGGACAATGTTGAGTGCAAATTAATAAATGAAATCAAGATCTTAACAGATGCCGGTTAATTTGGTGGAGCCGTCACACTGAAGCTCAAACTACTTGGATCATCCGCATCAATAATGTACCGACTACAAAAACACAACAATTTTATTTTATGAAACCATTATAACACTGGTCAATTCTCCGTTGCATACATTAGCTAATTGATTAGTCTGTATACTGAAACAATTGCGCAAACTACCGGGTAATTATTCACTTGCAGTTTCTGTTGAGTTTGTTAACACAATTCAAAATATAAATGTTAAAATCAAGATTATCGTAACCTTTGAAATGGCGTCATTGTTTTCAAATGTTTCAGTTGAAGACACCATTGACTTTATAGCCCAAGCGTTAGACTAAAACATATTACCATTTACGGTGATGGGTCACACTCGATGCAAGTTTATATTACTATGTACGAAAGAAAGCAGTTTACTTGAACGTTCCATTTAAGAGGAATGAGATTCTCTCGCAAAGCACAAAAGAAAGTTGAAGCGGCATTAACACGCAAATTTAATGCAGCTAAACTACGAGTGTTATTTAACATACTTTGCTTTATCTGCAATCAAAGAGAAACAACCATTAATGTCGATCTCATGTAATATTTGAAAATATACATGCGCAAGTTGTCGATCAACTTACGTAGGCCGATCGACCAGACGGTTAATTACTCGAATAAGAGAACATTGCAACTTAAACGCCTTAAATGAAAATTAGTTTTGTGAAACTGAATTAATCGAAATTACCTGCTCTGTGTTTTGACTAACGCAGTTATTATTATGGTAGCTTACATTCTTCAACAAAATATTTCGGCTGCCTTCTTCAGTAGTCTTCTTCAGTTGTTCCATCCTCACCAGCTTTACAGCATAAACTAAATTTGTTTGAGATATCGATATATTTTTATTTTCATAACTTGATAAAATATTGAAGACTTAATTGTAATCCTTACACTGAGTATAATCAAAAAATCTGACAAAATTGGAAAATCGCGTAAAAATTGTCGAAAATTTTAATTAAGTTCCTCTTGAGCATGTTTAATCATTAAAATGAAACACGCAAACATATTTTTCAACAATATGGAAATAATTTATGAAAATGGACATTGTCTTTTTTTACATTTTAGATCCATCTCATTGATCCAACGAAATGTGCACCAATCATTATTTCAAATATAGAAATGCCGGCCTCATTGCCTAGTCTTGCAAATTAAACTCCGAAATGTACATAAATGTACATTATTCATGTGTTATAGGTAGAGAGGACGTCATTTTGCGGCCAAACAATGTTGAAGTATCTCATTTTCTAACTAATTGCATTGCTTATTTATGATTAAAAAGCGTATATTCTTAAACAATAATTGATTGCGCGGGTGGTGGTAACAATTCTTTAAATCAAATTTGTGAGCTTAAAGTAAACACCAATCCCTTTGTATTTAACCAGTCGTCGCCAGTGCGTTGCGACTGGCGGTAGTTTTGCTATGTTGTTCGACGACTGGTTAAATACAATGGGATTGGTGTTTACTTCAAGCTCGCAAACTTGATTTAAAGAACCTTATATTCTGTTAGTGCAAAATACCAAATGATGTCTAATGATTGATCTCACAAGGCATGTTGCCTTGCATTTGATGAATTTGTTGGCATTTTTGCCAGAAATACATTATAAACTTTGGCAAAGTAGTTATTGCGTAAACATTCCCAATTTTACATGCTATTTATTGCTGATAATTAATACATATGCAGCAATGTATTAGGTATCACGTACCAAGGAAAGAATTAGTAAAAATGGAACCAGAAGGATGTGTCAAAGGCAATTTGAACAAACGGCTAGCTAGTATATACTTCTGGTATTATTTTTACGAATTTATTATTAGTTTTGCAATGTCTAATTTATAATTGTAATAAATTATACGTAGTTCTTTGTAGGAGATTGCACCGTCTACTAGTCTTGTGTTTCTTGAACAAATATATAGTTGGTTGGAGGCATAGTCCCGACTACTACTGATTAATTGCCAATAAGAACTAAATACATATTTAGAAAAGATTATTCGGTATTTACATGCTGACTTTGGAATATCCTTCTAGTTCTAATTAAACTAATTTGTTACCAGATGTGCAATACCTAATAAATAATTGCATTTCCAGTATTACTGGGAAATTTAAAGATTTTTTTCACTCCAATTAATTACTAAAACTGTTGCCATATATTTTTCTACAGTTTCCAATACTTGTTCAGTGTGAAGGCCGGGCCAGTGTTGGACTTTACATACTCCCCTCACAAACTATCGACTTTGTCTCTAAATTACCATTCATTGTCGTCTTAAAGTTAGACAACTGCAAAAGATATAATCCACTTAACTCACCTCCAATTAGAGGCTGAGGTAGTTTTCTTCAGTCTGTTATAGATGTGAGATATATCCACTACATTTTATCCATATTTACAACAAAGGTGGTGTTTGAAGGCATTTCTAATAAATTTGGTTATAATACAGTGGCTCTCGTGCAAATCTACATCAGGCTGAAAAAAACATTTCCCAATCTGAATTTGTGTATGAGTTCAGTGAACTATATTTGTGGAAGTTATTTAACATTAAAAAGACAGTAGATGATGATCTACAAGAACGATAAATAAATCTAAGAGAAGAGAAGTGCAAAATTTAACACCAATTCGAGCTTCACGATCAACAGTTGTTTAGAGTGGAAGAAAATGAGACGATCATACTTTAAAAAAATGAATCAAACGGTTAACGTTAACCTTAACGTAATACATTATTAATATATATATATATATATATATATATGGATAAAATTAAATAGTTCTAACACGCAACTACAGATGGCTGAAGAAAAGAATACCGGTTTCCACTCCGTGTCATGTTCAATGGCGTACATATATTTAAGTAGTGTGACAAAAAATCCTGAAGAAGATTTAGAAACAATGAGTAAAACAGTGTGAAATTAGTTCGCGAAGTCCATGATGAGCCTCGCCTTCGGGTTTAAATTGAAGAAAAACTGGCGATAATGATATCTTCTAACATTAATTGAACTCAAATAGAACCTTCAAGCACTACACTCCGATTTTGTAAATTTGAAAGCAGTCTAGAAGAAGTCTACAACAAATTCAATTTCTTGATGTTTAACCAATATTCACGAAATAATATTGCAGATTATACCATTTCTGAAAGGTACATGTTTTACTGTCCATCTAATGTTATGAATCATAAAATACCCCACAATTTTTGTTTGTGGAAATATTGTTCATGATATTCATCAGTATTAAAAGGTGTTTGTTTAATTTTTCAATTCATTTTTGCACAAATATCACAACGTTAATCAATGTTTGTGAATGCATAATAGGAAATATTATTATGGTTACTTAAAAAATTATTTATGCAATTGAATTTCTACAATGTATATATTTTTTAAATTAACTTGAAAAGTTTTGTTTTATATGATACAATGAAGTATTTAAGTATGCTCTATTAAAATATGCTGGAGGTTTGTGTTAGGTTTTAATTTGCACGTGAAAGAAGTCTGGTGCCTTGATTAGAAGCAATATGAACATTTTTATTGTTACGTGTTAAAACCAATTCTGTCGCCTTCTACTTTAAACTTAAACTTTAAAAAAATAATATTTAACATTTTAAGCATAATCATTTGCGCTTTTAGTATTATGAAGTTTCGTCTACGTGCAATGTAATGTGTTTCGTACGATGCGAAATTACATACGGCTATACTTGAGAAAACCACACAAATAATTTTAATATGTTGCCGTTTAATGTGGTGAATCATACATGTGATCCAATAATTAGTACATGTTTACTCTCATTTTTTATTTAGCTCTATTATCGCATCACGGACAGATTCCCTGACATATAACAATGTTAAAACTCATTGGAACCAGAGGTTCGAAGCCAATAACGGGTAAATAATGCTGTTAACAACAGTACTATATCACATTAAATGCGCTGGTGTTACAACCATACCTAGGTTCAGTGAATGATATTTTAATTAAATTATTTTCAATATTTGACAATCCATCGTGGGGCTCAGTGATATGATCAACATCCACCGTATTCGTTGCATCTGAACGAGGGTTGTAGTTAGATTAAGAAGGTAGAAAAGAAGGAAAATTAGTAAAGTAAGAAATAAAGGAGTCTGAAGTAGTCTGATTGTACTTATCTACTCTTCACGACCTAGAAAATAAGATGAAATTTTTCTCCTACGTAACGGCCGATGAATTCATTCTAGTTTGTATGATTCATGATTATATGTGGGCTATAAAATGGCAGCAGGTCGTCTATTTATGGTGGAGATGGTTTTAATGAGTCTACCTGTTCGTTGATAGTCTGCCAACCACGGTTGATGAGCATTATCTGCCCTTGTGCCAGTCGCCAATATTTCCTTCGCATCTGGCACTCTTGCTTTCGTTCCTTCACCACCCAGTTAACACAAAGTGTTACTGTGTAGTTAAGCAAACCATGAGGTTTCACACGAAATGGAATGAAATTTGTGCCCATATTTTAATAGGATATTTACCGAATTTCCACAGGTTTCTCCTACTTAGAATTGTAATCAACCTAAAAATTATTTTAAATAAGACACAACACAACAGAAGGTTGAAGCGGCATTTACACGCACATTTGATGCAATAAATTAGGATTGTTACTTAAAGTAACAAACTTACCTTTACTACCTATAAAAGAGAAACAGCCATTAATGTCGACCTCAACTTTTATTCACCAACATACAATCGCAAGTTTTCGATCAACTTACGTAGGTCAATGGACCCGACGGCTAATTACTCGAACGAGAGAACATTGCAACTTAAACGCCAATTTTAAATCAAATGGTGAATACACTTCTGCTATTGCGCAACTTATCATTGAAACCTCACACGTATGTTCTCCAGACATATCATTTAATATAATTACTAAATAAATTAACATGAAGGAGTTAGCCACACAGGAAGCTCTGTCGATAAACAGACTGCAGCTGGATTTATGCAAGCAAAAGAAGTATTTTCTGGCATTGAGCTTGAAATAGAGGTGATGCATACAATAGATTAGTTGTTCCCTTATTTTACACTCTCTCCACGTTTATTTTTTTCGATTTTGTTTAGCCTTCCAATTTTGTATATATATATATATATATATATATATATATATATATATATGTATATATATATATAAGGATATGGTTATTTGCACATTTGTGAGAAGAATATGAGATAAAATTTCGTTTTTTTAAACCTGGCAAATATAATACGAATATATGGAAATCATGTGTATAATATTATCTCTAGTTCGTTATTAAACCATTAACAGGTTATAAACACGTAATAAAATGATATTAAATTCATTACGATTCAAATTTGTCAAAAGGTAAATAAATGCCCAACATCAGTAATTAAAAATCGATACTGCATGTTTTCTAATGGGCGTTGATCGTAAACACTTATCTCGGTTAACTACTTGTTTGACTGAACCACATGTAAAAAAATAATCTTATACTCGATTTAAAATACAAACACATTTTAAACTATCTGATTGAATGTCACTATTTGCAGGTTTACGTAAAAATTAATAAATCTAAAACAAAAAATACAACTAATTTTACTTCATGCTTGCAATAAGAATTCCAGCTAATAGAGGTTAGTGCGCATAAAAGGGAGGCAGGCGATAAAATATGTTGAAAACGGCAAGCAATAGGCTATTTTGGTGTCTTTGGGGATGAATTTCATGACTCTGCACTAGATGCCCTTGGATATTAATCTTGGCCGCGGCAAATCTGAAGAAAACTAACGTATATCTAATTGGAAGCTTTTTCATTCATAGTGGTAACAGAAAGCATACATGTAGTAAAATCCAACCACCAGGCGCTATTTAAAATTGTTTCTTGGTGTTGAAATTTTGTCTAACTAATAACGATAATTTGCTGATAACTAGTTGGTAACTTAATACCAAAGAGATATTCACGTGAGTACAAATGAAAATAAGTTTGATTATTAAACATGTTTAGGCAAGTTTGAAATTTGCAGATAATGCGCAGATTTCATGGCGCTTGGATTTATCTGAATCAATCTGAATCAATTTTTTTCAGATTCAAACCACAACCGCGGCAAATCTAGTTAAAACTGGTGACATATCATTAAGTATATTATACGTTTAGTTAATGAATTGCATTAGCTAATTTATGCACTTTTTTGTTTAATCTGAAAACATATATCAAATTAAATCCAGCCATTTTATTTAAAATCAATTTCATTTCTCTGGATGTTTTAGAACCAATTTTGAAATGACAGATCAGGAATGGCTAGTTGGAGTAATAAGTTTGAGGCGACGCTCATCAAGATCCATCTGAAATTAACACTTCCATAAATTCTGCTAAAATTTGCATCATATAATATATATGCAAGTTTATTATGAGTGAGATCCGCTATAATATATATATATATATATATATATATATATGCGTTTACAGCAAAAACTAAACATTGCACAAGGTAGCAAAGCCAGTTTATGAAGTTGACCAATTTCGTTCATATTTGAAACTTGTCACGTACTTGACAGAATTTTCCGTGACCGGGGCTCAAACAGGGGCTCATTTGCTTCTCGGTCTGACAAACATACCACTGCGCAAACCGTACCATGTACTCTATTTAATTTCATTCATTTACTATTTTATTTATTGGATATGCTTTCCTTCACGTGGCACCCATATGGCATTGCTGAGACCGGAGTATATACCTAGCCTACCCTAACCCTCGATCTGTCAAAATTGATCAGACTCTATGCCATCAAGTGATGTTAAAAGATGTAAATGGGTCCCACCTGGAGGAAAAGCTAACCAAAAACATAAATTGGTTTAAGACTGAAAATTGTGCGTAGCGTACCACTGGAGTTCAAGTTTAAAACTATCAATTTTAATCTCCAAACATTCGTCCAAATTGAAAATAGGCATTTCAATATTTGTGATACAAGTTATATATAGAATTAGCTATTTAAATTTCTGTACGAAAAATTAAATAAACAAAAGGGGATATATATAACAAACGGATATTAAACGAACGTGATAGAAATTGCAATAAATGAAACTATAAAGAAATATGAAATAGAGCAAAACAGAAATAACGCGATAGAAAGCTGCATGATTAGAGCAATTTTCTATTCCAAATAACGTAGGAATGTTGACATTTCATTACAAAAGTAAAAAATCCAATCTGCATTTAATTATTTATGCAAACTAGGCGGTAAACCACCGAAATCAAAAGTGAAATTAGAACTCCTAAGCACATTGATGGTACACGAAATGAAATCTTGTAGATGTAGAAGAGACCATAAGTCGACAAAAGGTAAGACGAGAAAAGCATAGAATAACCTGAATATGGAAATATACAAATTTTGTTCTCCTCCTAACTTTACCTGACGCATGGTTTCTTCTACGTCCGTGAGACTACAAAATTTGTAGTGTATTTGGAATAATCTCAACAAGTCTATGGGAAATATTTTTACTTTCTGCTTTGGGAACTTAAAGTCTAATGTAGGTGCCTGATTTAATACCATTTGGATATTATATTTTGCAGCAAATACCATAACTTTTCAATTTAATTTGAGTTCCGGTATTACCATAATCATGCAGTTTTCTACAGGGTTACCTTAATTCATCTATTTTAACTTTAATTCAAAATTATTAGTGATGTCATTTATTTTCTCTTTTGCCATTCTTTGAAATTCAATTTATACCAGAATATATCTGTCAAGGAATCAAATACTTAATTTCTGTATTTAAAATTGCAAATTATGAAATTTATTAGAGCTATTGATTTTGGAATGTGTCTGTTTATTACGTACGAATGTTTTAAGAACAAAATCAAGAGGATATCAGAGTTGGCACTTCTTTCTAAGAATATTTTCAAATTTATCAACCAATGATTTTACGGTTGATAATACTGTCTTAAAGCACCCCTGTGGTTAGTTTTAACTTTAAGTCTACAAGGATGTTATATAGCCTCCACCTAAACGAAAGGCTAATCAAGAAATGTTAGTTAGTATACAACTGAAAATTGTGCGTAGCGTTTGGCAGGATGGCTCAGTGGCTAGAGCACTAGATTCCAAAGCAGACGTGCGCAGATTTCGAGCCCAGTCAGTAGCAAATTCTGAACAGTAAGTGATGAGCTCCATGAACATCATCAGAGTACGACGGCAATCTGACTAGCGAGGATCAAACCGCAATGAATAAATATGGAAAGCAAAATTAGATATACGGCTCTCACCTCTAGTAGTCTCGTATACATTGTAGTTGACTGGAAATTTCGACTGCACCATTTCTATGCAGTCACGAACATTAACACTTTTGCACCTATCGCCACATATATATTTAGGTAATACAATTAAACAATCAACGATTGGATGGGTGGTGGTAAAAATTCTTTAAATCAACTTCATAGGTTTTTATACTTAAGCAAATATTAATAACGCATGTGTTGATAACAATTATTAAAATACAAGTTATGGATTTTTGATAAACACTAATTTTAATTTATTTATAAAAAGGCAACGAGTGTCATTGTTAGATTTAGCCAAACTTCCTCACGTGTGTCTACCTCTCAAGTTTAGCTTCAGCGCACGAACATAAACTGACTAATGATGATTCATCATCAACAGATTGACGTTTTGTAAAATCTGCAACACGGCTCTCATTTCTTATAGTCTCATATTCATTTACTAGACTTGAAGTTTGACTCAATAATTTATGTGCAAATATACACGTTATTTAATTAAGCAATCATTCATTTTCCGCATTGTGATATTAACTATTTATATTTATATTGCCCTTTTCTTTTGTGCTAAGATTGAAAAATATTGTCAGACAGAAGAAACGACTCTTTTTCATTTTCTCCTCAATATCTCCAAATGAGCATACAGACATAAAGAGCAAGAAACAGAAATTAATATGCGGAGTGTGTTTTCCAGGACAAAATATAGAGCAATTGACTTAAAAGTCCCATTTAATGGGAACGATGTTTCCCGCAAAGAATAGAAGAATGTTGAAGCGGTATTAACTCGCACATTTTATACATCAAAACAACGATAATTATTTAATATAACGCATTTTCTTTTACCAGCTATTTAGGAGAAACAGCCGTAAATGTCTACCGCTAATATTAGTTGCCAATATTCATGTGTAGGCTGTCGGTCAACTTACGTAAACCGATCGACCAGAAGGTTATTTAGCAGAATTGAATAACATTGCAACTGAAAAACCTGTTTCAAATGAAGTGGTAATTAAGTGTCGAAAATTGCACCACTTATCATTGAAGCCTTGTGCGTATGTTCTCCAAATTTGATATTTTATAATTATTTAATGCCACACCATAAATAATTCATCCACGTAGGAAGCACTGTGGGCCTACAAATAGCATCCTGATTTATAGAATCAGAAAAAGCATGTTTGGTCATTGAGCTCAAACTGACGGTGATGCTTACCAATGAACGGCTGTTCTTTAAATTCATACATTCCGCGTTTAAATTCTTTGTTCGTATTTATTTTAAACATATATATGTATATATATATATATATATATATATATATATATATATATATATACATATATATATTTATTTATTTATTTGTAGATACTTGAAGAGAAAATAAGGAAGACATGGTTTTTGTGTCTAATAAAATTACTTTTTATCTTTGCACATGGAAAAAAGTATTATGAATTTTACTAAGGATCGCATTCCAAAAGAATCTGTCGAAAAACTAGATGTACTAATGACATTGAAATTCAGAGCGCAAAGTCCTTTAGTGTGGAAAGAACATTATTATAAGTGTGTTAATGAATTACGTTTCCAAGGAAATTTGGTGCGCAGTTTACATAAGCTCAAACTACGGGTCAATCAAAGAAATATTATAAATTTGGCTTATTCCGAAATTAAGCAATTGAATGAAGATGAAGAAGTGCTGTGGGCAAGAATCTGGTGTGTATCTTGTGAATTGCATGGAATAAGACTTTTTTCAAGAATGCAATTTCTGATGTTTTTGCCAGCTGTTATGACGAAAGACAAAACAAGAATATTGAAGAAATTAGAAAATGATATAAAGCCAGTAATTTTAGGTGATTTACTATCAACTTATATTGGTAAACTTGCGCGTTATATATAAAAAAGACGAATAAAATAGCTAACAATTGAGGCAATAACGATATGCCGAAATTATGGAATTCAACATTTCTGTAAAAGGGATATTGATATTGAGACAGCATTTGAATTTCTATTTGACAAGGAAAGCCAACTTATAAACTACAAGCAATGATTATAAAATTTGTTTCAAAGCTGTCTTAGTTGATCAAGTTTCATTTATGAACTGATTCAAATGCCAAGAAAAGCACGCATTGACAAAACCAGATTTAAATGCACTTAGGGATACCAGCAGAAACGTAGTCACCAAAAAACTACGCGCTGATAAAGGCAAGAACGTTGTTATAATAGGCAAATCATAACATACACAAAAATATATAGCATGGTGAACTAAAATAAAAACTTCACGTGTCTGGAAGATAAATCAGATGAAATACACAAATTTGAGCGCAATGTAATTAATAAAATTAAGATCTTAAAAGATGCCAGTTAAATTGATATGTTCGCTAACAATAGCTCAAATCAGTGGGATCATTTACACCGGCAGAGTACGGACAACCAAAAACACAAAAGAGGTTTCCTATGAGGCCAATATTATTAATTATCAATTCTCCGTTCCATGTATTAGCTAAATGGTTAGTCTTTCTACTGAAACCAGTGCGCAAACTAACGGGTAAGTATTCAGTTACTGATTCTTTTGGGCTTGTGAACAGAATTTAGGATAATAAGATAAAGAAAAGGTTAATGTGTCTTTCGATGTTACGACTTTGTTAATAAGTGTTCTAGTTGTAAAACTATTGATATTATATTCAGGACAGTAGAGAAACACGTTTCAATTTCCGGTGCCAGGTCATACTCTATGCACGTTTATCTTACTACGCACGAAAAATGGACAGTTTCTTTTCAATAAGAATATCCATAGACAGCTTGAATGTATTGCGATGGTGAGCCTGCTATCTCCAGTGTTAAATTAGATTTGCCTAGGTCATCTGAAAAACAACTCATTAAAACTTGACATAGGTAAATGTGGAAAATTCATAAGATTTACTGATGATATTTTTCGTTACCATAAAAAACAGGTCGGAATGACGAACTCTGCTTCAAAGTTTTTATAATTTGCATAAACAACTTAGGTTTCACATCAGTGCATAAGAAAAAGGATTGTCTTCCATTCTTGTTAGTACTAATGAAGAAAAATCCTAATGATAAATTAAAAAGGCCAATTTGCCATAAACAAACTTGATCCGCATAATATTTGCCTTATAGTAGTTTCGTACCTTTTCAATATAAGTTATCGACATTTCACGGCCGTTTTTAAAGAATTTATGGATTAGTCAATCGAGATACAAAGGTAAAGAATATACTAAAGCCACAAATTATTTAATGCCTAACGGCCCTAAAGGTAATTGATTGAATCAATAATTAAAAGGGTAACTCAAAAGAAACTGGCAGATTTAGGACTAGAAATGAATGCAATTTACTTAAAAATCCAATTTAATTGAAACGCTTTTCTCTGTACAGCACAAAAGAAATTTGAAGTGCTATTAACACGCACATTTAATGCATCTAAACTTTGAGGTTTATTTACGGTAATATATTTGCCTTTACTAGTAATAAAAGAGAAACAGTCGTTATTGTCGACCTCAAAAAAATTTAGCAATATACATGCGCAAGTTGTCAACCAACTTGAGTAGGCATAAAGTTCACTAAATCGAGAATAACAAATATTTAGGAACACCTGTTAATCCAGAAAATCCCTACATTCTGGTCTTGATTGATATCAATTATCACTTTTTGCTGTAATCATGACATCATTCAATTAAATATATAAAAATTAGATACCGTTTGTTGCGGAGAAATCGAATATATGCAATGGTGTTTTCTATGTTGTGCACTTGGTAACAAATAAGTTCAAATATAACCGGAAGGATAGACCAAAGTCAAAATTGGTATAGTAGATTGTAACGTTCCATTGTCTCGCATTCCGAACCCAAATATATAGTTGTTATAGGACGTAATACTGATGAGTCACCTGTAAGAAATTTGCACATGAGATTATACCGTTCGTTCTATTTGACTATGATTTATCTTTATGGCCATATATGAACTAATTTATAACAAGATGCGCATCACCCAATACACAATTGCATATATATTAGCTCTCCACCAAAAACAGTATATACTGATATTTTTCAGCTTTCACAATCAATGGTTGCATAATTAAATAACTTATATAAGCGTGGTGGATACTGCATAAATGTTATGTTCATGGCTCCATCGGAATAACGCAAAAAATTTATTTCAAGTACAATGTATTTGAGACCACTCACTAACCTATATATATATATATATATATATATATATATATATATATATATATATATATATATATATTATGAAAAATTTTTGGAAAGAATTTAAGTTCTTCAAATCATGTATTATTTGCAATTAAACGAGAAGGATCCCTACACGCAAGCAGATACATACACATACGCATATATACTTTCTAATCAACTCAAACGAGAAATAGAATTAAAACCGAATCAGTCAGTTCCCACCCAAATAATAAAATGAAAACATGATGTATATATATAGACACAAATTGAAAAATAAATTAATCAGATGTTAAGCAAAGAAGTTAAGGCTTTTCTCGTATCTCCACGAATTTGAAAATCCCCTTTGAACAAAAAACTTGTGATAACCTCTTTCAACATGTAAGAAGGATCATACTTAGACTGTGGTTTTAGTATATTGTGCATAGCTCTTAATGAGCATTTTTATACACTGCAATGAAATATGATCAATTTGATTTTGATTTAACTATTGTAGCTTGTAAATAATTCCCTAACTATATTTGACTAATTCAAAAAAATAAGGCAACCGCGAGTTTTAATTGTATATTAGATGTTGCGCGCCTAATAACAAATTAGTTCAAATATAACCATAAAGATAAACGAAAGGCAGCATGTGCACATTCGTTTCATGCTTACCGGCGCTCTATACACATGATATATTTGGTTAAAGAATGTGGGACAACTGGACAATAGAACCTAAAAAACGAATGCGTATACCAGCTGTGGTTGAGTTAACTTAATATAAAGTCTTCAAATGTGCGTCTCCAAAGCCAAGTATTATATATCATATATTCTGACCCTGTGAAAGATACCAACACGATGGATTACAACGGATGCTAAAGTTCACCAAAATTGAGAATTACAGCTACTTCTGAACACCTGTTACTTCAGCAAATCCTCACACGCTGGCCTTGATCGACATCCTTTAGCACATTTCGTGTTAATCATGACATCATTCAATTAAATAAATAACAGTTAGATACTGTTTGATGCGGAGAGCTAATATATATGCAATTGTGTATTAAGTGTTGCGCACCTAGTAACCAGAAGGATAAATACCAGACAGCATGAACTGTACGTATAAGCTAATGGGCATGTTATCAGGAGTTGCAACAACAGGCATTGTTTGTTCACTTTACAGGCTCTGTATATATAATATATGGTGAGTTGGCTTTGAATTCACATTTTCGAAGACTATATGTGAATTTAGCTTCACTACTGCAGGTTTACACATTCGCGTAGAAGATTATACCGTCCTATATTCCCACATTCCTCACCCAAATATATAATGGGTAAAGGACGCATACCGGCTCCTACTAATGAGTCGCCAGTAAGCAGGAAACGAATGTGCACGAGATTATTCTTTACGTTCCTGGATTGGTTTATCCTTCTGTTCATGTTTAAATTAATTTTTTAATAGGTGCGCAACACCTAATACACAATTGAATACATATTAGCTCTCCGCAACAAATAGTATCTAACCGCGTGTTTCATTTTCTTACACGTTTAAACCTTCTCTAATCGTTATAAAACAGATTAATTTGTCGGGCTTGAAAGAATTGCCGATCAAAAATTAAATTTGACAGGTCATGCAGCATTGCAAGACCAATGTCCGTTTTACTTATCGACCGGTTTTGGCGCTCGTAGTCATTTTCGGAGAAAATGATTTTACAAAATACGCGATTTATACGTCTTTCATAATTGCGAAATTGATTTAATCAATTTTAATATATGTCAACGTTTGCAGAAAATTAGCTAAACAAGAATAATATCAAGATCGAAACTTTGATTTAAGTAAATGTTAACCCCGCCTGCATATACAATGTTTATTTGATTATATAAATTATTTATTCAATGCCACTTCGTCTGGTAGCCTGGTGCTGCACTAAATACAAATTGCGGTAGTTGATTGGTACTTAGGTCTAAAGAGATACCATACAGGCTCCGCCTAACGGAAAGGCTAACCAAGAAGCATTAGTTAGTATGTAATTGAGAGTTGTGTAACGTACGGCAGGATGGCTCACAGTTTAGGACAACAAATTCCGAAGCAGACATGCTCATGTTCGAGCTTTGACCGCGGCAAATTCTGGACAGTACGTGAAGAGATTCCAATAAGGATGAAACTGGGCTACTAGATAAATTGCCTTTCCTACATTACCAAATGCTTACTCTGTATTAATAAATGACTGTATATAATTGGACTGGTGTTCATACCAAGATTACACCTTAATTTAAATAATCGTGACATTTCATCTTATAATCCGATCAGAAAGAAAAATCCTTTTTACGATTTTCAACACGGTAGGTTATACTTTATGTTATTCTCCTGCGAACTTATAACAAAAGTTACTTTTGATTTCTTAAACAGGTTTCATGCTGCCAGGTATTACGCCAGGTCCATGCATATTGAAGAGTATTTCATTTCATTTTTCTTCTTTAACACACTAACATTTTTGTCGATTTTGATTTCTCCCAAAGTTTTTTTTAGGCCAAAAAAAAATCAAAATATTTTGACTTAAACCGTGGCGTTTAATTTTTACTTCTCTAAATTCTGTGGACGCACTTTAAAGCCATGCCTAACTTGAAAAACTTGCATTTAATTAATACATTTTCCAATGTAAATTGCTTTTTTAGTTATCAATTCGCTTCAAGTGGTAATCTATCTCTCTAAAAATATATTTCGTACATGTGCTTATTTTTAAAAAAATATATAAACAGCGATAACAGATTGTGATAAGCTTTATTCAATTCTTCTAAAACTCGTTGAAGCAGACAATCTATCACTAAGTATTCACAGTTTTACAACTCCAAGTCAGTCTCACGGTATTTCAACCAAGCCGAAACCGAGCATGTTAATCAACGTACAGAATCACTTTAAGACACTACCAAATAGTTTTGTTACCCGGTAATAGATTTTTGAAGATTAAAATATGTGTTAATCCTCAATTAAAGGCGAGAAACTGATAACATTCATAACCACATTGAGCGATTAGGGTTACAAAAGCTGACTGAATCCAACCACCGACGATCGTATATATCCATTTTCCACCGATCGATCAATTGCTCGATTGAAAAAAGGTGTCCTTCACAATTTATTAGTTTTTGTAAATAAATTTTGCTATATCTCAATGTTCATACAATGTTTCTTAGACAATGAGACAAATAAATTAGGCGTAATTATGCTTAGAACGATAATCTTTATAAATGTGCAGTTTCGAGAGTTTTACATAAATGCATACAAGGCATGGTTATCGCGAACAACTGAGTCTAGATAGGAATAAGAGAACACACAATGTCCGCATTACCCAAAACTCATAATGCCATTGGCGCATGCATTACCTGCTTCGTGACAGTTCATCAGTAGGAGCTGGTACCTGGCCCCAAATTAGTTATATAATTAGCCAAATAACGTGAGGCATCGCAACTTGCATTAGTTTTACATTATTTGACCAATTATATACTGTTGGGGTTGGTGCCGGCGCATAAAATTAATTTATCGCAGAAATACGATAGTCTGCTATAAAATGTGGCTTGCTTCATTAGTTTCGTTTGTTAAACTTGTGAGGCATATTGCAACTGATGAAGGCCATCGATAAGTTTAGCCGAAATATTTTATCAAAAGAAAAATACTGGAACAATGAAAGCTGTGTTAGTCAAAACGCAGATCAGGTAATGTGGTACACATCACCTACGCAGTTGACAATCAAGTGGAAATTTTAGTCTAAACTGCCCCATTTATACTTGTTGTTAGGTCTCTTAGGCATAACTTTTTTTTAATACTAGATAAGTGTATGTCAAATTTGTTTTTGTATATGTCTGCATTAGTACATTCTTCGAAATGAGATTACAATGATTTAATGACAATTACTGACGACTCACTAGATAAGCGTACGTCATGCCTGTGTGTATGTGTTCTCGTTTGTTTTGGATTGAGGAGTAATCAATTACTGCACGTGTACACTCATCCCAGTGAAATTACAGCGATTTAACAACATCTGACTATTCACACCCGCGTCTGTGTGTCTTTGTGTATGTGCGTGAGCGTTTGCTTAAGACTGAGATGTAATCTGTTACATATAATAACCGGCACGTGGTTCACATAACGGCTGGAATATTAAAGTTATACATATGAAAATCTAAGTTTACCAATAAGATGGCCGAGAGTGCTACGAAAGATCGATAATGATTGGTATAAATTAAATCTTTCAATTGAAATTAGAATCGAAGTGATAAATGAAGTGACTTTAATTAACTGTACGTCAATTTTCGTGGAAGTGTTTTTAATAATTCACAGGCCATTCCGGTTGGGCGGCAGTAATTTCTTTATATAGCGAGGTTGAATTTGCGTGTTAGCAGATAAGATTATATAGAACCATAAGGACATTCAAAGTTAGCATGCATGATGCCATGGTTAAAACAAACGATGTCAACCGAAGTAATAATGAGAGAATTTTATCCAAGCAGGAGATGTTGCGAATTCTAACTATTTGCTTCTCCAAAGACGTAGAATTTTTTAACGTTATATAGTGCCTGATATCATATGTTATTGAGTCACATTCAAAATGACTATATGTGAATACGAATATATATATATATATATATACTATATATATATATATATATATATATTATTAGGAAGAAAAGACTACCAAACAACACTTTACAATCATTCATTTATATACATCCTCGATTTTCATTTGATTATGTGGGTAGCAAATAGTCTGATTTGGTTTACTTCTACTTCTACTTTTGGATGATTAGTAAGTGTATATGCATATGTGTCGCTGTGTGTCTGTTTGCGTGTAGGCGTCTTTCTCGTTGTACTGCAAATCTAAAATTCGACCTCGAATCCTTTTGGACAGAAAGGTTGAAGAAATGGAAGAAGCGTTCGCGTCCGTTAATAATCACTGTTTGTTCCGACTTATTCGCGCAACAGGTCTGAGAAAATTAATAGTTATCGAAACTATAAATGATCGTAACAACCATTTAATAATCGATAAAATAAGTCGTCTTGATAGGTGGGCTGAACTCTTCAAAGATCAATTTTTTAGACAATCGCCTGTTTCGAATCCCGAAAGCATGACTGTATCAACAGTGTAGAATGTTTGTCTCGAAGAACCATCAGACTTAGAAATATGGGATGCAATCCTATCTCTTAAACTTCGCAAAGCCGCAGGCCCTGATGAGTTGCTTCCTGGATTATATAAGGATGGTGGTGATATAATTTTGGCGCGTAGACTAAAATTTTGTACTATATGGAATGAGGATACCGTACCACTTGATTGAAAAGAGCTGACCATCATTCCTAACATTAAAAAAGCCGATCGTAATTCGTACGATAACCATCGTGGAATAAGCTTGACTCCAGCCTTGTCTAGGTTATTTGCTTCGATTAACCTACGTCGTCTTAGCACTTCTCGTGAATCACATACAAAAAAATCAGGCCGGATTCCGCTCAGGGCGAGGTTGTACAGATATTTTTTTTACTTTAAGGAAAGTTCTTGAACAGCAACATTTATATCACCGTCCCGAAATAGCCGTCTTTCTACATTTCAAGGGTGCATTTAAATCTCTGGATCGTGATTATTTGTTACATATCTTGTCGAAAATTGGTGTGTCTAAAAACTTTTTTGATATTATACGCGCTCTCTACACAAATACTTCTGGTCGCGTTAAAGTCTACAACGAATTAACACAACTTTATACAAGCAGCAAAGGTGTTCGTCAAGGCTGTTCACTTTTCCTACTTTTATTTAATTTTGTAATCGATGTTATTATGAAGAACACCATTCCACACATTCAAGATGTAGGTGTTGAAGTTCTCTCGCGCGGTAAACTAGTCGATCTTGACTATGCAGACGATATCGTACTATTTTTCGGCAATCGACATGTTGCTCAAATGACCTTGAATAGATTAGCAGACGTTGTTCCGTCTCTTGGTATGAAATTCGCATCCTCTTAATGTAAGATAATTTTTCAGGATCACCCACTATTTAATCTAACACTGCGACTGCAGAATAAAATTGAGACATTGTTGACAGATTTACATGTCTTGGGAGCTCTATCAATAACTTAGGCAATATGTCTGGCGAGCTGAGAATGAGAATCGCGAAAGTAAGAGGAGCTTTCTCGAACATTCGACATTTATGAAGAAACGCGAATATTTCACTCTGCCTTAAAGGTCATGTTAACAATGCGCTGTTTCACTATACGTTAGTGAAACTTGGTCTCTTAGATTTGGTTATTTTAGACGCTTAAAGCCATTCCACCATCGTTGTTTGCTGTATTGCTAATTTTGCCGTGCCCTAATCCTGACTTTGCCATAATGGTGTTTTGTAGACGTTTGGTTTGCCTCAATTCTGTGAGTTTTCGTGATAAATATACTAACAGTGACTAGGTGGGCTTTCTCTCTCTATCTAACTTGTAATTTGTGTCTAAATTAATATTTTTTCGTGAGTTACATTTGTTTCTATCTTCTTTTGGTTATATGGCAGTGGAACATTATTCACTTTTGGCTTTTGTACGGCTGGGCGTGATGATGATGATGATGATGATTGCAAAGTGATATCTGGCATCTGGTTATTCTTGAATTGATGGATTGAGAATGACCAGATCTCAGGAATCAAAATTTAATACAACGAGAAAGACGCCTACACGCAAACATACGCACGCAGACACATACGCATATGCACATACTAATCAGCCCAGCCAGAAAATAGAAGTAAACCGAGTCTGACTAGTTGCTACACACATAATCAAATGAAAACCCCAGAATGTATATAAATGAATAGTTGTAAAATGATGTTTAGTAGTCTCGAAATAAATGGTTGTTATCCACTTTATTATAAATGTTTTTATTCCTAATAAGAAATATACTGTGTTATTCAACGTATACATGTTAAAAGTAATATATATATATATATATATATATATATATATATATATATATATATTACACATGTATAATGTTTTTGATATTACACTGCCCACCTTTTCCACACTATTTGGCCAAATATTTAGTGGGTATGTGGCACAGTACTAGCCAATTTACACGAAACGTTTGCATCAATGGCAATGAGAGATATGTTCGTTTTGGCTAAAAGAAATGACTTTCCTGCCTTTCGTGTGTAACATTCATGAATCATCACAAACTTTCATAACCGAGAGATGCGATATATTGGATGGAACTTAAATACCAACGACTTTGAAATGGCATTACAGACAACCATTTTTTATTATAATACATCAATTGTCCAATGAAAATCAATTTATTTAACAATACAAAATTTATTAGAAATGTCAGTACAAAAGTATTTTCTCGTAAATGAAACATAGAAAAGAAGCATAATTATCACACGGCTGAAATAAAAATGTGAAAGAACAAGATGAAATAGCGTCAAGTTACATTTAAGAAATGTACTTCTTTACGGCTGTTCTTTAGGCTAAAAAATTACGAAAGTTAAAATAATTCGCAGCTCATTGCCAATTAATTTAAAAATTTGAAAACGTCATTTTAATAATAAAATGAGATTCTGTTTTTCAAGAGCTAATGAAAATGGATGCTTTCGATCGCAATTCGGATGATTAAAATGTTCAAGGAAGATCTTATCTGAACTATTTTTAAAAAATTTATTTTCTATATGCTGCACGCAACACGATGATTTTCGATTAATGTATAATTTTGAGTTGAACATTTGTAATTTAAATTAATAAATAAATTTTGTGTTGAAGCATAGATTTATAACAAAGCAGGCATTCACAATACAGTTAAAAAAGGCCATTTAGAAAATGTAAATAATCTAATGAACTGTTTCTGTGCGCGTGTCAACTCCCGGTTTGTGTATGTTGTTGTACAATGTATACATTTAATCCAGTTTAATCCGCTGCATTTTTAAAAGTTTACTGTACACTGTACTGAATATTGCAGTTGATTTGAGCTATGGTGAAAAATTGCCTCTCTTAATCATGATTTATGTACATGCTTTTTTAGTAATTTATGCTTCAGTACACAATTTACTTCTCGATTCATTTTTTTATTATTCCTAAAGAACAGTATTTTTTGTAATATTAAATTTATTTACCTAGCTAATCTACTATTCTTTACCATATTTCGCCAGAAAATCTGTTAAAATGACATGAAAAAAACAAAGATTGATATATATTCGCTATTTTCTCATTTTTGTGGAAAATATGTCTCCCAAAATTTTCACAGCCAATATACCAACATTCAAAATTTTTAAAAATTTACCCATTTAATAGGTTGTTCTTATACAAAACATTATGTAGAAGACGGTTGAAATGGAGAATCTTATCGCATATAACGAAAATATGTTTGAAATATGTTATAAATTTATCCCCGTGTGTTAATTAAAAAAACATTATGTAATGCATAGAAGCGCTTCTGCCCTATCTTATCAACTAAATTAAAGAATAGATAAAAATTGAAATAATTTAGTCTAAATAGAAAAAAAATTTCAAAAAAATATTACTTCAGATCGCTCAAACAGAAGCAACATAACTAAGCATCATATAGAACGGTGCTGGGAAAACCCCATAATTACGCTCTTGCAAAACATAATTATTTATTTGTCTAGTTATAGACAATTTCCATTTATAGCCTTAACCTTCAAATAACAAAGCACGCTCGCACACCTCGCCTGAATTAAAAAAATAAAGCGTTGTTTTGGTTTGTCGCATTTTTCGTAGTAAACATATGCTCTATTGCAGACGTAATCACAACACCCATCTTTGTTTTCCCACGCGAATACGGCACGTGCTCTGACCAAATTAAATTCAATATTCTACTGTACTTGTTTTAATAAGCTTGACCGAAGTTAATAATTTAAAGTAAACAAACGTCCTACAAAAAAGGATAGAAAGGGTTTACACAAAAACTAAAATAATGAATGAATTACCGCAATCATTGTAATAGATACAAATAATTAACAATGTGGCAGATATGCTCTGGACATGGCAGAAAAATTATTATAAAAATTGATTCAGCGATACTGAAAATTTTGCTTTAAATACATTAGTTCGCAAATACAAAACGAAACATGAGAATGTTATTAAATTGTTGTAGGGAACCATGAAGTCTCCTATTGTTACGTCTCCATGATAGCAGATTAGGCTAAAGCCCGAAAAAAACGATATTGATACTATATATGTTACTAAAAATTCAGATTTAATTTAATTTAAGATTAAAATTTTATTCAAATATCTTATTATTAATGAAATAAAAATAATTCATATATTCAAATAAAAATAGTTGAAATAATAATTTTGAAATGGAATAATGTTGCAAAACATGCCAAAATTATCTTCTAAATAACGTAAAAAGGTATACCGGAGACTTTCGACACACCTTCAGAAATAAAGCTTTACCTTTTTGCATTAGATGTGGTTTGAAATATTAGTAATTTTATTTATGCTTCAGTTAATGGGTGATTTTTTGTCAAATATGATCTTCACCCATAATCGACTTAACTTCAAAAAACGCTCCACATGTGTGCGATGGTTTTTAACATTTTTCGCATACTGCATGCGTACTTGCTACTCTATGTAATGAGCAAATACCTTATTTTCATTCATTGTTTGACAAAGCATCTGCAGAAAAACGAGAGACAGTTCTTTTAAATAGAGGCAATGCATTTAATCTGAATTTTCTGAAACCATAGTTAAGTGAACATGCAAGAAATCAATCTCAATGTTAACCAGTATTTTCTCACGCTTAAGTTAGGGCTTCAAATATACTTCACTGCTAGTACACCTTACTCTGAGCTTCACAAGAATTAGGCTGGATTTAATTTCATCCCACAGAATGAGGCGTCTGAAACTCTGATAACTATTAAATGTTCAGGTCGATCTCGTGAAAAGGTAACAAATTTGTGTGGTTATCGGCCAAATAAAAACTGAAAGAATATTTAAGTTATGGTGAAAGATTAAAGTAGAAGTTTTGTGGTAGATTACAAAATGCAAAGTAAGGAAATAGATATTTTATTTTAGCTATTACGAAAATTGGGGTTACTTTGTCGGTAATTCATAACTCAGGAAATTTTATTCGTACCAATAACACTTTCTAATAAAGTTTGGAGAAAATATGCACGTTTAGTCAAATAATGTGCATTACTGAGACATTACTCATACAAACCAATGAACATATGCTCATTTGCAATATTTATTAACTTTTTAACAAAATACGAAGTAATTTTCAACAAACAATTATCATTAAACTTAGCACGCTAATACTCAGAAAACCATCAGAGTGGAATCAAAAACAGCAAAATCAAAAGCGAAACTCACGGTGCATGATTCTAACATCCGATTAGACAACCGAAACGTTTCTTTAATTCAACTAAAATTACACTAGTTAATAAAACACAACTTTCCTACCTTAAACCAGCTAACATCAAAGCAAGAATTTTAATTATGTTCAAGAAAACCCAATATTCCCATTTTCACAAGAAATCCCTTTATTCAGTCTGACGAGGAAGGTCACTGGCTTCAATTATTGATCTATTCAAGTTTCTATAAAATATGGAACGGCTTTGATCAAGAAGAAGCATAGTAAATGACAAAAAAAAAGGATTTTTTAAGCCGATGAACTAATTTTAAATAAATTGTCAGTTCCGTATTATCGCTGATTAATAATTTATCCACTTAAAATATGCTAGATCAATTCTAAGCTGCAATAACAAATAAAAGAAATCTAACAGTCTTTCCGTCTCTTATTTAAAATAAAATAATTAATTATTTATTCAAATGGATTCGTCTAAATATAGTGAAAACTTTCTAACATAAAACTAATAAATTAAAATTTACGAGCCTTTAAAGAGAAATTTATTGGAGAATTTGTCTAATTTAAACAGGGTTATTTAAAGGAACAATATTACAGGGCAATTTAAATTAGTGATGGCTAATTAACCAATACAGAGTAAAAGATTTTGCTTAAATGCAATTGGTGAAATTTATGTTGTGAATTTATGTTCTACTCACCAAATTTTCAATCGACATACCATAGAGTTTAATGACACGTGTGGCGTGGTATTGGTTGCAGCCAGGAAACCTCTTTACGGAATTTACACCTATCTATGACAAAGCTAAATTGCACAAAAATTAGCTTAAACTACATGACACAATGATTAACACAGGAATTAAACAGATAAATCATTGAAATAAATCAAAAGAAGGAAATAATTACTGTTAAATAGAATAATTCTACAGTACATTATTAAATCAAACGAATTTAAATTTAAAGTATCCACAGGAACCCTCATCAGAAGATTGTTATCTTAGGCATTTATAACTGTCCTAATACCTTAACAAACAGGTGTTTTCCCTGTGTTTGTTGATCTGATCCGCTTATAATTAAATATCATATATAGAACATGATATCGACCTTATGTAAGTTTTAATTATCTACGAAAATATTAAACACTGGTCTAAGCTGAGAGGATGTCTGTATTTAATAGTTCAAGAATAAATATTTTCATAACTACCATATAGTTACAATTGTTTAAATCAATTTAACAATACACATTTATTTATATGGAGCATTGCAAAACCCTTTCGCCTTAGGAATAAAATTCCTATGGAGTGACGTCTAACAGGTTATTTTGGCATGAATAATCAACACTTTGTGACAACATCATATTAAAAGATTCATTCTAAAAAAATTCCCGTAATAAATCCTTTCATCAATATTTTCTAAGTTAATATTAACATATATTAAATCACATAAAAATTATTACATAAGTAAAGATTTGTATAAAAAATAATTTAGAAAAAAAAGACCTCGTAAAAACAATGTTCGGCAATGTCACAACCAGGTTAAAAATAGAGAACATTTTATTAAAAATCTAAAAACTTAATATTAAAATCACATTATATATATGCAGTTTTAAGTTTATATATATATAAAAATGCTTTCATGTTTATATCAAGATCCCAACCCCGATTTATATAAGCATGACCGTTCGCACATCCAATGATGGCTTGACTAAACGTTTTTACAAAATTTTAATTTTCTTCCGATTTAATCTAAGTGAGTTGAAGCAAAAAATTTAGGTTTGATTTGCATTATGCGAAGTAAAGAAACTATTTAGTCCTAATTTCCTAATCAGGACGTGTTGAAATATAAAAAGTTGTAGTATGCTTTATACTATAAAGTGCGTAGAGATCTTTATTGAGAGGATTTAAGTTCAACATAATTCTCATTTGTACAATTGGTTTAGACATTCGACATATAATGTCATGAAAAAATAAATATTATGTACAAAATGCTATAAAAATTAGATTTGTAGAAATTTATGTGAAGCACAATCTCAGTCAATCCGCGAGAATCTCGAATCTGAACGGTTCTCCAATATTTCTGACATTTAAAATTTCACATTTAACCATTAAAATGACATTTTTATCTAGGTTCATGAACTGCACAGCCACTAATGGAGATCTGTAAGCAACCTGAACGAGATACGGGTAGAACAGGCTGTCTAAATAACCACTAAAAGTAGAAAAACATGAATTCGGCGATAATCATTAAATCAATATAAAAAATATAAATTAACTGTTAAATGTTTAAGATAAAATTTCATTCTAATTATATAAATTATAGTTATTTTACCTTAGCTTAGCTCTGTAACAATAGCTGATATCATTACAGGATAAAAGAACTTTCTTAATAATAGGTAATACAATTAAACAATCAATTATTGCGCGGGTGGTGGTAACAATTATTTAAATCAAGTTCGTGAGCTTAAAGTAAACAACAATCCCATTATATTTAGCCGTCGAACAATGTAGCAAAACTACTGTCTGTCACATGTACTGACATGTGAGGACTAGTGTCACAACATGTAACTAACGGTATTTTTGCTATGTTGTTCGACGACTGGTTAAATACAATGAGATTGGTGTTTACTTCAATCTCGAAAACTTGATTTAAAGAATTATTAATAATATTTTTTAAATTATTCGTAGCATTCTAGCTCGTAGTCTTAGAAGTTTCTGTTACTACTACCAGAAAATCGTAGCTAGTCTACCCGATAAAGACAAGATGAAACTCGATCATACTATTTGAATGCAACAAACTCGTCCCAGATAAAGCTTATAGACCGGTTTTACTCGGTTGATATGCTTTTAGCAAAATTAATACTGATGGAATAGGAGCGAGACTTTCAGACGCGAAGGCCAAGTTTCAGTCAATGGAGAAACTTGCGGCCATTGAATATGATTTAGAGGTGTCGTGACAAGCTATCATTTGCAACTGATTTACACTAGACGATCTGCATTGCTTTTGTCGTCCTTCTTTCCATGTGCATGACGTGATTAAAAAGTTCCATTTGTAACTGTAGTTCTGAAAGCGTTTTTACGGGTTGTCCAATGCCACCATTATACTACCGGAACGGCTAAATTTTATAACTAAATTTCTGGTTCTATTCTCAGGAATTTGTGTCACAAAGTAAACTTGCACACAAACAATGGATCAATTTGAGACAAGTAATAGAATATACAAATTTCAAATAACAAATCATAGATTGCGCTGGTAGCAATAATAATTTCTTAAATCAAGTTTACGGACTTGAGAAATACACCAGTTCAATTCTGTATAACCAATAACACAACATAGCAATACTACCGTCTGTAAGCACGTACTTGCACGTCTCAATATCTATGGTCCTCATCAGAGTACGAGAGCAAACTGACTAATGATGAAACCACAATGCATAAACAAAAAAAGTAAAATAATATATGCGAATCTCAAATCTCGCATACCTTGTATTTAACTGGGAATGTCGGCTGCACGAATTTCCACGCACTCACATGCACGAAATGTATGCAGTTTTTGCCACGCGAAAGGAATATATACAGTTAAATCATTATTGATTGCGAAGCAGATATAATTTTGGTGTGCTTATTTATGTATTGCGGTTTGATCCTCGTTAAACAGTGTTCCATCACACTCTGATGGCGACTACAGAAGTCGAAACGCGTCAGTACGTGTGACTGACGGTAGTTTTGCGACTGAGTATATTAAATGCAATTGGCATTTATCTAAAGTAAATATTTCTTTTTGGCGGTTTCATTTATATAGAGTGGTAGATTAAATAACTATTACCAGTGGTTCATTAAATACACGTGCGCAATGTGTGCACGTATGGCTATAACTTGCAATCATTCATTTGCACATAATTGCATGCACATGCAAATTCATCTAAACGAAATTACAATAAAATTACACATTTAGAGTACCCACGGTTTTCTTTCGTAGGCATTAGATTAGCACTAGCAGTTTCGAAAAGATCAGATTGATCCACATTTTCAAGTACGCATAGAGTTCTTTTTGTGGTGACTGGGAGCTTATTCGTCCTTTTCCTCCGAAGGTTTCAACATAATTCATAATAGCTCCAGGAAATGAGGTATGATCTTATCTTCGTTGGCTAACAACGTTTCGGTACGATTGTTCTAGTACCTTCATCAGACTTCTAATCACGCACATAGTACAATGCTCGCAATAACATTTGATTAAATCTGTTATTGTACTATGTTTATGATTAGAAGCCTGATGATCGAATGCGAAATACCTTTCCGAAACTTAGCCAGTCAACGAAAATAAGATTGTACCCTATATCCAGTGGTTAGTATTAATGATGTTGAAGCCTTTGGATAAAATTGACGAGTCAGCTCTCAGCCACCACGAAGGCGAGCTCGATGCTTACTGGGAAATGGGGAGCAATCAGATCTTTGCGCAACTGATGGTGCAAATCTACTACCCACGAAAGAAAACTGTGGATACTCTAATTGTGTAATTATTTTAGGTTCGTTTAGATGAATTTTCATGTGCATGAAATTTCACTTGGTTGAATATGCGCGTGGATTTAATTATATTTAACCGAAGGCTTCTTAGTAAAGATAAGCGCACACAAGCATACATGACACATTTTTGCCAAGTGTAACTTCCATAGTTGTTATGAAATCTGATACTAAGTTTAAATGAAACGAATAAAACGAAATGTGTGCTGCTATTATTATTTGTCAAAAGTTCGTGTGATAAGCTGACCATTGAAAAAGTTACTTAAATTGAGTGCTGAAATATCGGTTGCAAAATTAATCACGGGAATAAAAGAGCCTTAATGGACAACACAGTTCAGATAAATTTAAACTATTACTTTTTAATGATATTTTTATAAATTTGATTAGAGGATTGCGCAACTGCCAGTTTCCGCATTGCGCAATTTCTTGGTGTTTTCCGCGTTACTAAAACATTAAAAATGCTTAATTTGAAGCGTTATTTCGAAAAAATTTATTAAACTATTTCAGATGATCTGTCGAATTTCTCAACAGTTTTAAGCTTAAATTGATGTTGGGATCACTTCGTTAGTATTCAGCTAATCCGGATTACAAAGCGCTCTAAACAACTTTTGTAGGTGTATAAATAGGCAATATTGGAATGTCATATTTTAGAGAATTTATCCCTTGCAATTGTTGTAACTACAAATGTCGATTTTGGATTATGCATACAAATAGTCACGTTTACAATTCTTCTGCTAGTACTTTAGGTTTGTTCGTCCGTTCTAAATGACAAATTCAAATATGCGGTCCTTGGAATGTCTATAGTTACACAGCTCTATTGTTGTTGTTGTTGTTATTTTGTTTATATCAGATGTGTACTACTTATGTTTACTAATAAATTTGTTTTGAGCACCGTTCTCAGCTTTAAATTCTAATGCCAGGCTAAACATATTTTTAGCGAAAATCCAGTCTAATCCATGCAGATTTACGCGTGTTTTTATTTTAAAACACAAAATTAAAAAGAACAATGCATTGCATAAAAATTGGTAAGTTATTAGTGTATTTTTGTACCGCGAATTGTATTTTGCTATATAATGTAAGCGAGAAATATAACATAATCCCTCGCTGCCTATCTGGGTCAACTATATAAACGATTACAGATTAATATCAAAATAACATCTTGCAAAAATGTCCTTATGATGTATGATTTCCAATGTGCCTTTAAAATAACGTTATACTGTAATATGTCAAGTACTCATCAATTGGCATAACCAATTCAGTTACATCTCTGCTGTTCAAAACTATATATATATATATATATATATATATATATATATATATATAATTATAATTGCACTCTACGTTAATCAGTTTTCCGCCACTCCCTTATGACGAACAGGGATAGTCAACACGAATAAGTACAGTAGTCAAACAGGACTAAGCAGGCAAAATATTGACGAAGAGCAGATTGTTTGTAACAAATATCTACACTAAATCGCACTCTCAAGTATTGCGGGCGGCAAAAACGACCCAACGTCATTGCTTGTGAGAACTATACGCCCCTGTTTAAATCAGTACGACGCAAGGTATCATGTAAGTCAGGTTAAAAAGGTTCGGTCGTGCCAAAGTTATTCAGCAACTTTAAAATTGTTACGCTTATACATTATCACATATCCACAAAGCAAGAGTTCGTCTGAACTATTTTCCAATCACTTAAAATTTAGATCAGGGTTTGTCAATACTCTCCTCTCTCCCACCCTATTGTAGAGCAGTGGGTGATATCTCTACAACATTTCCAAATTAAGAGATTTGTATTCTTCGTTAGCTTGTTGTCTCTGAATACGAAGGCGATGCTGTGCTGTTCGCGCAGAGGTAAGACGAGCTCCTGATAAAATTATGTACGATTGAATAATCCCGCTTTTATTTCGTAAAGCTAAATACCACAAAGCCTTATCTTTGTCCAATTTAGACCTGCAATTAAAGTTTCTGTTGAAAAAATACTTTCTGGAAGACGATAACTTGCTCATCTACTTAAAATTCGTGAAGTTGCCAGCAAGATCGGATTCTGTCGAGTTTGCTTGGTATGCAAGCATTTTTGCAGCTGCATGTGGCTTGCTATTAAAATCTTTCAGTAATCACCAGCCTATTCATCGAAGCAACTGAGACAATTCTGGCAGTTCGCAGTACTACTACAAGAGAAATATTAGCATTACTCGCAATGTCTGTCAATGAATCATTTAGATATTGCTTGTTGCGGAGATCTAATATATATGCAAATGTCGATCAATTAAACGAACTTTGGTTGCGCGGCCCGTGATAGCAATTACTAGAACCAAGGTTGCGAACGTGATATAAACACCTGACCCATTAAGTACATTCACCCGCCAGTATAAACTAAGAATTGCATAGTGCAGTACACTGGTTTCGTCCTTATTGGGAACTCGTCAAGTACTTGTCTGAATTTGTCGCGGACAGGGCTCGAACTTGGGCACGTCTGCTACGGAATCTTGTGCTCTATCCACTGAGCCACCCTTCCGCACACAACATACAATTTTCAGTTATATACTAATTAATGAAACTCTATTAGTATTTTTTTTATTTTTAGTGGAGCTTATATGGTACCCATTTAGATCCAGAGCTCAATAATGACAGATTGTGGATGGTTAGTTGGAACTTTGGGTCTAAATGGATGGCATAAAAGTTCCACACAAAAGAAAAAAGACTAACCGAGTTACATTAGTTAGTATATAACTAAAAATTGTGTTGTGTGCATCAGAATGGCTCAGTGGTTAGAGCATCAGATTCCAAAACAGACATGCTCAGGTTCATGCCATGTCCGCGGCAAATTCTGACCAGTAGGTGATGAGTCCCCAATAAGAACAAAACCGGTCTACTGGATGATTTGCCTTTTCTACACTATACAATTCTTAGTTTATACTTACAAATGTATGTACTTAATGGGTCACGTGTTTATATCATGATCGTAACCTTGATTGTAGTAATTGTCGATCCATTTGCCAAGCATATTCAAAAAAAAGCAAATTTTTCTCTAACAAATTAGTTCAGTTGTGACCAGAAGGATAAACCAAAGGCAGCATGAACGGAAAGTATAATCTCATGCACATTCGTTTCGTGCTTACTGGCGACTAATCAGTAGGAGCCGGTATTACGCCCTTTAACCACTATATATTTGGTAGAAGAATGTGGAATAATAGGACGGTACAATCTCCTGGACGAATGTGTAAACCTGTAATAATGAAGCTAACATAATCTAAAGTCAACGACAATGCGACTTCAATGCTAACTCACACTATATAATATATATACCGAGTCTGTAAAGGATACTAACACTATGGCTATTGTGTTAGTAACTGATACCTTTTTTGAAATCGATGAGTACCGGATACTAACACTATGGTTTCCGAGTCGGTACATGATACCAACCTGATAGATATAAATTTATGCTAAAGTTCACCCAAATTGAGAATTACAACAATTTCCGAACACATGTTACTCCAGTTAAACCATACACTCTGGCCTTCATCGATATCAGTTATCACATTTCGCGGTAAGCATGACATCATTCAATTCAATATATTACAGTTAAATACTGTTTGTTGCGAAGAACTAATATATATGCAAGTATGTATTAGTTTTTGCGAACCTAGTAACAAATTAGTTCAGTTGTGACCAGAAGGATAAACCAAAGGCAGCATGAACGGAAAGTATAATCTCATGCACATTCGTTTCGTGCATACTGGCGAGCTCATCAGTAGGAGCCGGTATTACGCCCTTTAACCACTGATGATGATTCTGCGTACCGAGAGAATGTGGAATAACTGAGGACGGTACAATCTCCTAGACGAATGTATGGTTTAACTGGAGTAACAGGTGTTCGGAAATTGTTGTAATTCTCAATTTGGGTGAACTTTAGCATAAATCTATATCCATCAGGTTGGTATCATGTACCGACTCGGAAACCATAGTGTTAGTATCCGGTACTCATCGATTTCAAAAAAGGTATCAGTTACTAACACAATGGCCATAGTGTTAGTATCCCTTACAGACTCAGTATATATATTATATAGTGTGAGTTAGCATTGAAGTCGTATTGTCGTTGACTTTAGATTATGTTAGCTTTACTATTACCGGCTTACACATTCGTCTAGGAGATTGTACCGTCCCATTATTCCACATTCTTCTACCAAATATATAGTGGTTAAAGGGCGTAACACCGGCTCCTACTGATGAGTCGCCAGTAAGCACGAAACGAATGTGCATGAGATTATACTTTCCGTTCATGCTGCCTTTGGTTTATCCTTCTGGTCACAACTGAACTAATTTGTTACTAGGTTCGCAAAACCTAATACATACTTGCATATATATTAGTTCTTCGCAACAAACTGTATTTAACTGTAATAAATTTTTCTCTATTTTAAAATTTGGCATAGAATGAAATCCTCCTTTTGCCCCTTTGCGGAATGTACCGACAAAATAATCATATGCGTCGAGCTCCGATCATCCTCTGTTGTGAGTGTTAAATTCATCGCCGAATTTGTCGATCATCCTGAAAGTTCGTGATATGCCATGACTAACAGAGATGCATTGATTGGCAAAAACCAATGATAATCTAAAAGAGAAGTTGGTTCTCGTGGAATATCCTGGAAATTCCTGCTTATTACATCAGAACTCACTATTTGAAAGATAAATATCTCTGTTTAATTATTATTTTATTTGCGAAATTGTTTTGTAAAAGTAACGCACTGGATTGCAGATTATATTGCCTCCCTGGTTCTTACTCATAACTTTTGCATAATAAAATACCCTACCGTGTTGAAATAAGCTTTCCACGAATAACTAAGAATATATATAAAATTTCATTGGTTGCGCTGGCGGTGATAATGTTTTGTCGAAGGCTGCGATCTGATATGAATGACCTGATCCCATTGAACACATCCACTTGTCAAAATAAACGAATATTGTATCGTATAGAGCAGGCAATTCATCCAGGATAACGGTTGCGTACTTATTGGAAACTCATCACGTACTATCCGTGGTAAACTCTGAACTGTAAACGATAAGTTTCCAATAAGAACGAAACCGGTATACTGAATGAATTGTCTTCTCTACACTAAAGAATATTTGTTTTTATTGACAAATGTATGTGTTCCATGGGATCAGGTGATAATGTCAAGATCGCAACCTTGATTAAAGAGCAACTAAGAATATAATTATGAAAATTAATCCAGGAAGACTTATTAGATATATATAGCCATATATGAAAAACTTGTCACTTACTATGTCACACCGTCAATTGTCACATTAGGATAATAGCGCACTTTGCCGAAGAACTCAACATCTTGACGATTCTAAACGAAATATAAAAATGCCGAGTATATTTTTTTATGTTCACATTAGCCTCGTCTTCTTTATTGGAAAATAATTTTGCACAGAAAATATTTTCATAGTACCCTTTCCATGTTCAAAAATAAAAAGAAATTTAATCAGATACAAGAAACATTTTTTCTCATTTTCTTCTCAAGTATATACAAATGAACATCTCTTTATATATAAATTGAAAGGCAAAACAAGATTAAAAATGTAAACAGAGAAAATGTGAAAAAGGAAACCAATCAATAGCGTGAGTCACCTCCAGTTCAAGCTCAATGCCTGAACGTGCTTCTTCTGCTTGCATAAATCCAGCTGCAATTTGTTTATACATAAGGCTTCGTATGTGGCTATCTCCGTTTTGTTATTGCAAATAGTAATAATCTTAAATGCAACGTCTGGAGAACATACGTGTGATGTTTCAGCAATGTGTTGCGCAAATGCAGACGTGTATTCACCATTTGATTTAAAACAGGCGTATAAGTTACTATGTTCACTCTTTCGAATAACTAACCGTCTGGTCGATTGGCCTACGTACTTGACGGAAAACTTGTGCATATATATTGGAATAATATATATATATATATATATATATATATATATATATATATATATATATATATATTATATATATATATATATATAGTAATATATAGATGCGCAAGTTGTCGATCAACTTACGTAGACCGATCGACCAGACGGTTAATTACTCGAATGAGAGAACATTGTAACTTAAACACCTGTTTTAAATCAAATGGTGAATACGCGTCTGCAATTGCGCAACACATCGTTGAAACATCACACGTATGTTCTCCAGACATAGCATTTAAAATGATTACTAAATTCAATAACAAAACGGAGCTAGCCACATACGAAGCCTTATGGATAAACAAATTGCAGCTGGATTTATGCATGCAGAAGAAGCATGTTCAGGCATTGAGCTTGAACTGGAGGTGACGCACGCAATTGATTGGTTTTCTTTTTCACATTCTCTCCATGTTTACATATTTATATCTTGTTTTGCCTTTCAATTTGTATATAAAGAGATGTTCATTTGTAGATACTTGAGAAGAAAATTAGAAAAAAGTAGTTCTTGTATCTGATAAAATTTCTTTTTATTTTTGAACATAGAAAGGGTTTTATGACTTTTATTAAGGCTCACATTTCAATAGAAAATATATTGCCGTGCCCAATCACTTTCAACTTACCACTGAAATAAGAAAGAGAAATCGATCATTTGCAATTTATTGAAAAATACAAACATTCCTTTTCAGTAAAACCGCAATACTCTTGATTATAAAATTGAAAGCCGACGGGAATATTTCCAATTCTCTTTCATATGGTCACTGTCAATACGTTAGCCAATTTTTAAAAACAAATATTGGCCATTTGTCGATATTATAAGGCGTTATTATTTTCAAAATATTATTTAGTCAGTATCTAATAGACCGCTATGTACAATCATCAACAAAAATAATGCCTTAAACTAGTATTGAAATGGTAGCCGATGAATATGAAAAATTACTCAAGACAAACTGCATGCTACTTCCAATGATAGGTTACATATTTTCGTCAGTATTCCCACGTTACAGCCGCTTGATTGCAAATTACAACCAGCTACTCGAGGACTAAAAGTCCCATGCTCTACTGATTGAGTAAACCGAGTAAGAAATCAATTATTTTTAATTCATTTGGAAATCAAGCTATAAGAAATATATAGTTACCTTTACTATGAGCAAACTTAAAAAGAACTTTTAGAAAATACAAGAACTGTTTCTTATCCATTTTCCCCTTAAGTATCTACGAACGTGCCAAAAAACAAGAATATTAACCTGGGAGAGAGTGTGACATGAGGACATGACCATACATTTGCGTCCATCACCTTCAGTTAAAGCCCAATTTTCAATTAATTTTTTTTCTTCCGCCCTGTGAATGTGCAGAACAATTGATAGCACTCGTAAGTCGGTAAAATCTTGAATCCTTTAAATTTCCAGATGCACCGATTTTTGGCCTAGATTGATGAGTTCACACTTTTCCCTTCATTTTGAAGCCTTACATCAGCTGCTTTTTCTGAAATTGACGTTGGAACCAGGTATTCCGAATTTTTACAACTTTTCTGGACTTCATTTCCAGTCTCATTTGCAGGGTTGATAGCATACTCACAGGGAAAAACTAACTAAAGTTTGGAAAAAGTCGGAAAATCCGGTTCCAACGTCATTTTCAGACAAGCAGCTGATGGAAGGCTTCAAAAGGAAGGGACATGTGTGAACACATCAATGTAGATAAAAAATCGGTGCATCTGGAAATGTAAAGCATTCAAGATTTTACAGACCTACGAGTACTATCAATTGTCCTACACAAGAAAAGGGCGGAAGAATAAATATCAAGAAAGACAGCACCGCGCAATATAATTTGTGTTTTTTTCCGTTTGCATAAATAAAGCTGCAACTTTGTATCAACAGAGCTTTGCCCGTTGCTAATTATTTCCTATTATTGCTTTGAGCAATTACAAGAATAATAGAACATATAATCTTAAACACCTCTTTTAAATCAAGATGTTAATACTCATCTGCACTTGCGCAGCATATCACAAAACCTCGCACATACGTTCGCCATTTGTGATCAATAAGTTAATTAGTAAATGCAATAATAGAAATAAGTTAGCAAAATATGAGGCTTGTTAATAAAAAACTGAAATCTGATTTATGCAAATAGCAAACGCATGTTCGGGCATTGAGCAAATGATTGGATATTCCCTTATTTCACATTCTCTTCCCGTTTATATTTTCAGTTTGAATTTCTTCTTTATATATATATATATATATATATATATATATATATATATATATATATATATATATATATATATATATATATATATTAATTTGTTAATATTTGAGAATCAAATGAGATAAAAAGGGTACTTGAATATTATTTTTAACATTTTTATTTTTGCACATGGGTAGTGTACTCTGGATTTAAGATTCTATCCAATTGATAAAATCCTTTAATCCATCTATTGTATTCAACTAGCAAGCCTGTTCATGTACATCTCTCATGTACATCTCAGTGTATTGGCATACATACAGATGTAATACTAGATGCGTAAAAATTAAACAACAACATAAGCTAAGAGTTTAATATAAACACCAATCCCATTATATAAACATTTTTCAGTGTAAACCAAGCATTATATAAAATAGAAAAGGCAATTTATCCAGTAGACCGTTTTCATCCTTATTTGGAACACTTCAGATACTACAGTTAAATACTGTTTGTTGCGAAGAGCTAATATATATGCAAGTATGTATTAGGTTTTGCGAACCTAGTAACAAATTAGTTCAGTTATGACCAGAAGGATAAACCAAAGGCAGCATGAACGGAAAGTATAATCTCATGCACATTCGTTTCGTGCTTACTGGCGACTCATCAGTAGGGCCGGTATTACGCCCTTTAACCACTATATATTTGGTAGAACAACGTGGAATAATAGGACGGTACAATCTCCTAGATGAATGTGTAAACCTGTAATAGTGAAGCTAACATAATCTAAAGTCAACGACAATGCGACTTCAATGCTAACTCACACTATATAATATATATACCGAGTCTGTAAAGGATACTAACACTATGGCTATTGTGTTAGTAACTGATACCTTTTTGAAATCGATGAGTACCGGATACTAACACTATGGTTTCCGATTCGGTACATGATACCAACCTGATGGATATAAATTTATGCTAAAGTTCACCCAAATTGAGAATTACAACAATTTCCGGAGATTGTACCGTCCTATTATTCCACATTCTTCTACCGAATATATAGTGGTTAAAGGGCGTAATACCGGCTCCTACTGATGAGTCGCCAGTAAGCACGAAACGAATGTGCATGAGATTATACTTTCCGTTCATGCTCCTTTGGTTTATCCTTCTGGTCACAACTGAACTAATTTGTTACTAGGTTCGCAAAACCTATTACATACTTGCATATATATTAGTTCTTCGCAACAAACAGTATTTAACTGTAAAATATTGAATTGAATGATGTCATGCTCTCTGCGAAATGTGATAACTGATATCGATGAAGGCCAGAGTGTATGGTTTAACTGGAGTAGCAGGTGTTCGGAAATTGTTGTAATGCTCAATTTGGGTGAACCTTAGCATAAATTTATATCCATCAGGTTGGTATCATGTACCGACTCGGAAACCATAGTGTTGGTATCCGGTACTCATCGATTTCAAAAAAGGTACCAGTTACTAACACAATAGCCATAGTGTTAGTATCCTTTACAGACTCGGTATATATATTATACAGTGTGAGTTAGCATTGAAGTCGCATTGTCGTTGACTTTAGATTATTTTACCTTCACTATTACAGGTTTACACATTCGTCTAGGAGATTGTACCGTCCTATTATTCCACATTCTTCTACCAAATATATAGTGGTTAAAGAGCGTAATACCGGCTCCTACTGATGAGTCGCCAGTAAGCACGAAACGAATGTGCATGAGATTATACTTTCCGTTCATGCTGCCTTTGGTTTATCTTTCTGGTCATAACTGAACTAATTTGTTACTAGGTTCGCAAAACCTAATACATACTCACTTCAGATACTGTCTAGAGTTTTGCAGTAGATGGGGCTCGAGCCGAAGCACGTTTTCTTTGGAGTCGATGACTCCATCCACTGCGCCACCTTGTCGTACAATTGTATAATTTTCAATTATATACTTGCTTTTATTTTTGGTTAGCCTTTTTTTGGATGAAACCTATGTGGTGTCTCTTTTTATATATTATTCCAATCAGCCGCCCCTTATCGGTCATTATAGAACAGACGCCACGCTAACTAGGGAAGTGCTTTTGAACTGAAGACAAATAAACGATCATTGATTACGCGAATAGTGAAAACAATCATTTAATCAAGGTTGCGTGCTTGATATATATAGAAATTCCATTATATATTCACTTAAAGAGTCCTAAATAGGAATACAACCGTTCTCCTGGATGAATTGCTTTTTCTTCATTATACAGAGCTTATCTTATACTAAGAAATTTGTATATAATGGGATTTGGGTTTAAATCAATCTCGCAAACTTGAATTAAATAATCGTTATCATCACCCGCGCAACCAATGAAAGTTTAAATAAATAAATATACAATTCAATACCACTTCCACAGGAAGCGTTGTGTATGTTCTATAATAAAAGATTTGATGTGACCAGTTGGAATTTTAGATTTAAAGAGATCACACAGGCTCAACTGGAAGGAAAGTCTAACCAAAAACATAAATCAGTATAAAACAGAAAGTGTGGCGCAGTAAATAGGATCATCGACACCGAAGTAAACATGTCCAGATTCGAGCCCCGTTCGCAGAAAATTCTGGACAGAACTTAGCGAGTTCCCAGTCTACTAGATGAATTGCATTTGCTACCTATACAATGTTTGGTTTAAACAATTTTTTCATATAATAAGATTGATGGTAACATCATGTGCGCAACCTTGAATCAAATAATTGTTCTCACTATCTGTGTACAAAATGATAGTTTAATCCCAATTTTTTGGATTGCTTCAGATTATAAGCACGCAAGTATACTATTTGGATTTTATTTTCCTATGGTTGTATAAATTCAAACCATCTATGAAACACGCAATCTTAAGGTAGTCTTGATTGCAAATTACTAAAATATATGCATTTATGCATTAGACATCGCACATATAAGACCAAACTTTGATCTCAAATTCAGCACTAAAAAGGTGTAACTTCATTGACGAACGCGATTCTTGCTTTCTGGATACTCAATAGTGGTAGGTGGAACCACGCCCCAAACCGACTATATAGTTGGTCAAATAATTTGAACACTTCGTTGCTTTCAAATCGTCATATAAGATTGCAATGCGTATTTCTATAGTTTAATTGCAGCAAAAAGTGCATTGTGAATTAAACGAACATTGGTTGCGCGGGTGGTGATAACAATTATTATAATCAAGGTTGCGGTCTTGATTATAATAATTGTATTGTGAATGTTTGGCGTGGCGACAGTACCATTTAACGAGGCGACAATAAGTTACAACAGCTACGTTAATTGGATGACACATTATGTTCATGCCGATTTCATTAGATTTTTACGGTCCTTTGTTAACTCAAATGTTACTAAGTACGCGATTTCGTATATATGAATGCACTAGAGTAAAAAAAAATTTTATTTCAAACTATTATTTCATTTGGATAAAGATATTATTAATAAAAAATAAATGCGTAAGAAAAATTTAACAAGAACGCTAAATTGCGTCATCAGGCAAAATTTACTCAATGCACCTAGCGCAATAGCTCACTTGTTGAAATTTCGAGTTCATTATAACATGTTCCTTTTATGATTTTTTTCCATTTGAGACCTCATGTCGATCGAACTGCATATATCCATTTTGCCACCTAAAATGCATCAGCAAAAGCCGACACATCAATTTACGGCTTTTCGAGCGCAACAGGAATTTACCAATATTCAACGCAGTATTTACGCCACTTAAAGTATCCACAGTTTTATTTCGTGGGCAGCAGATTTGCACTATCAGTTTCGCAAAGATCCGATCGAAAACCATTTCCAAATACGCATCGAGTTTGTCTTCGTGGTGGCTGGGTGCTGATTTGTCCCTTCCGTGGTAAGCTTCAACAGCATTCATACTAAAGAGGTACGATCTAATCTACGTTGATTGACAATGTTTCGGTTCGATTTTTCTAGTACCTTTATCAGGCTTCTAAACACACACAGTACACAGCTCGCAAACTTGATACAAATATCTGTTTGGATCTATGGTGCAGTGAATTATAGACACCGATTTCCAATGGTAGTTTCGCTCGTTCAAATCATTAATGGTCTAGCTCCTTGGAATAAATTTCTAGAAAATACGTCTTCTCTAGAAGGTAACAGTACAAACAAATATTGACTAATCGACTCCTTTACATATTAATAACAAAAATATTTTACATTTCTGTTAAATTTTTTCGCAATTGGTTAGTGTTTGGTGCGCTTTTACAGGCTATATGTAATCACCTAAAGGTAGCTTGTTTTATTGATCACAAATACGACAAAAAATTATTCGAATTTACTGATCGAAATACTCGACATAACTTTAATTTTGGCTCACCTGACCCAAACAGCGAACTAGAGGGTTTGTTGACATTGTGCTGTTAATAATATCTGGAATCCAACCATAAATTTTGTTAATTTTCAGTATAACACAAGGCTGACTTCGATCGTACCCAAAGTTGTTCTCCTTCACACAAGGTCCAAGTAATTGTGGATAGAATTTGCACACTAGCTTAGGGTCGTCGGGAGTTTTCACTTGATTACATGTCGAAAAACCTTGCTCGGCAAGTATATTAACCTCTTCATAAAAATAGATAAATGTCCTTAAATTCTGAACATATGGCATATATGTTTGTGGATCAGAAGACACAAATGCAATTAAGGCTGTCATGAAATTGTTCCGCGGCCGGCCACTTAAAGCTGAAATATAAAATTAATTTATAAATTAATACTGTAAATAAAAAATTATCATCCACCGGTGATGTTTACAATAGAATGCGATAAATCAGCTGAAATTCACAAAGGCAATTGGCAAAAACAGGATTCATCCTTTCAATCTACAACCATATACCACGAAGATTACAAAGAATTCTTCCTTTTAGTTAAGCTACTAGTTCTTCACATAGAAAGCATTTTTACCTTCAATGTGTAATTTTAATCTTAAATAACTGGAAAGCTTGACTATACAAGCGAACCGTTAATATCTGTAGACATACAAAAGAGCAAATGCTGTTGAAGTCTCATTGTTTTTAAGGCTTTTAAAAAGTTATCGGATTAGCACAAAAATACTTCCAGTAATTTGTTTGTAGAATCAAATACTGTTACGGTGTTCAGAGTACCAGATAAGCATCATCATCATCATCATTTCCAGCCACACAAAAGTCAAGTGACTAATGTTTCACTGCCATATAACCATAAGGAGTGAAAAAAAGTATATAAGTAAATTTAGATAAATTATTATTGAGATTTACGAGAGAGGGAGAGGGGTAGAGAGAGAAGGAAAATCTTGCTACTTTAGGTAAATTTATCAGGATAACTCACAGAAATGAGGCAAACTAAGCCTCTCCACAACACCATTATGGCCAAGTTAGCATTCGGGCAAGGCGACATCAGCAACACAGCTTCCTTGCGGATTTCACCGTATCACGTCATAAACAAACCGAACCTCGCAGCTAACTTTGCCCTACTAAGAAAAGAAAGTTACGAAGATGATTCTACTATACATCTGCAACAAGATCGCCACTGAGCTCGATTCGCTGCCATATCGCTAAGGGTTTCTATCCAAGAACTGTGATGTGCACGAGGACCCCATCCCGGCAGACGAGTGGATCCTATACTACCCAATTTGGATGTAAGTGACTTTAATTGTTTCTGCCATGTCAAAATCTGCCCACCTTGTTTCTTACGCCAATTTGGTGCTGGATGAGAGAACAGAGCTCTATTGGGCAATCTGAATGATAAGCAGATCTATGCTAATCGCTTGGGCAACTTAAATGGTAGAAAACTAAAATGGTTATAATGATAGACGATTATCTGCAATAACTAAATTGGCCATGACCACCACTATGAAGCAAAATAATAATAAGGTTAATTTCTTCTGAATGCTTGCGCAGTGCGAGCTTCATTTGTTGAATCTCCGCTATTTGCGTTCGCAGGTTGTCGTTGTGCACTATCAGTTTCGCAAAGATTCGATTCATCCCCAGGTCTAAATACGTATCAATTTACCTTCGTTTTTGGCTAGGTGCGGATTCGTCCCTTCCTTCCAAAGGCTTCAACATCGTTCACACTAACCACTGAAAATGAGGTGCGATCTAATCTTTGGTGGCTGGCTACGTTTCGGAATAGCATTTCCCATTCCATCGTCAGGCTTTTAACCACACATACACAGTACAATGCTCACAATAGCAGATTTAAGCTGCAGATTGTGAAAAGCGACAACTCGCGAACACAAATCACTGAAATTCAAAATAAGGTTAATCTTTAAAGTTTATTGCATTTTGTGTAAGATTTTGTGAAACAAGTATAAATTTTATTCGTTACAATGAAGAATTCGTAACAAAATCAGCTTAAGCAGAAGCTATAGAAGCAATAAACTGTAGCCTTTATTGCTTACAAACTGTTTATTGATAGAAACCTATGCCATAAACTCAGATTTGAATTCGTCAAGTAGTATCGATTTGTCCGACATTGTCTGACCAGTCGTTCGGTGAGTTGGAGTTGTATCTCCAGCACCTATTGAAGAGTAAACAGAAAGCACGAAACACCAACTACATGCGATGTCACCATCTGTTCATGGTGACTTCGTTATAACGTTGCGGTTGTTCACTGGATTATCTATTTGTCAATCTTCTAGCTAGTATACATAAAAACGTGTATGCCAGCACCTCGCAATAAAATATTTACAACAGGTGTAGATAGTTACTTTAAGTACAAAACCACACAGGTTAGAGCAATTTCAACGCTTCGTTTCATTGAATTGCTAACCTGGTTATGAACTTGCAATAAACAATCAAGCTATTACATGATTACTAATAAGAAAGGTTAAAAATTGTTTTGCAAATAACATAAATTGCAGCCATTCTATTCAACAATGCCGAAACCGTTAACTCCACAAAGCATATCTTCAAATATGTAAACTTTTCAAAATATCAAACTCCGTATGGCAAAGATAGCTTAAAATCAAAGTATCATGTCATGTGCAAATGTCGTTTCTTGAAGGCGGCTCAGTTTCTGGATTTTCCACAAAAGGACAATTTTACGATTTAAAAAAATTTATTTTCGGATAAAAAAGAGGGTGACCGTAAACGTTGCCTCGCATAAAGTAACTCACACAACCCTAACCAAACAAAAGTCATTTCGAATCGCAAATTATGAAAGAATTTCTCAAATTTCACGAAAAATAATAGTTATTAATTTAGCATAAACTATCATAATCCTAGCAGATCATTCTAACCAAATATTTATTGAATGGTTGCGCAGTATCCACAATTTACTTTCGTGGGTTGTCGCTTTGCACTATCAGTTTCGTCTGATGATGGAACAGGAAATACCGTTCCGAAATGTTGCTAGCCAACGAAGATTAGATCGTACCTCATTTCCAATGGTTAGTTTAAACGATGTTGTAGCCTTCGAAGGAAAGAACCAAATCAGCACCCAGCCACCCCAAAGACGAATTCGCTGCGTACTTGGAAATAGGGATCAATTGGATCTTTGCAAAACTGATATGCAAAGCGACAACCTACGAAAAGCAATTGTAGATACTCTAAATGCTAATCAATTGTTCAAATTTATAATTCAATTTAAAATTATTTCACTGGGTGCAAACTGGCCTATATGAAATTGCTAGATGTAAGTAGAACATAGAATTTAAAAGCTTGCTTCGAAAAATAGTTCATCTTTAACTGGCCTACCGATTTTCCTTGAACCTTCGTTTATACAAAATATAACATGTAATACAAACGTCGTATAACACATTTGTTAATTTATTTGAATTGGTCTGATGCAGTTAAATGATTATCAGTATATTATAGATAGTAACAACTGCCATAATTGGTATCGTAACCCAGTTAACATGAATACATAAACTCTTTAAGATAAATGCTAAAAATGATACAACACCAAACATACAATAGAGTAATTTTTAAGTTTATGAGCCTATTGCACGTTTCACGAAACGAAAATAAAGCTGAAATAAATTTCGAATTATATTTTAATCTTTATTTGCAAAATAAAATCATGAATGAAATACCAGTCTTATTAAGCAACATAATCAACACGCAAATAAACTTTCCCTTAAGCGAGGAAAATGGTAAACCATTTTGATTGTCTATGTATAAAGGGCAACAAATTCAAAAATAAAGTTCCCGTAATGATCCAATAAATATTGGGATGTTTCTCCTCGTTTTGCAATTATGCATTAACTCGAAGAAATTTTCTTTCAAGCAATTTCTAAGAATGGTTTGTTGAATTTAATGAATTAAATTTTATTCGCAAATAAATATATTTCACACATATTTCAGATATGATGACTGTTGTATGGTAATATGATACGAATTAATTTAACGTCGACAAGACCACATCTCTAAGATTTTTACATGTTTTATTGATACGATTTGATACTCCAGACGTTGAATTCGAAAATTGTCGAACTAATTTATTTAAAAAATTGTAATCCTAGAAAAGTCGAAAGATAGATTCAATTAATACTTTTAATCCGTAGATATTTAAATCAATTGTCACCAAATAAAAAAATAAAGTCAATAAAAAACATAAGACTGTGCAAATTTGCGAATATTTAAGCATCAAACGTGATTATTTACGGTCAAGTTTGTATTAGGTATTTCTTACTACGAAAACATTAGTTCAAATATATCAGTCAGCATGAACAAATTTTATAACCTTTTATTCATATGCTTATCTTGCTTACAAATGTGTACATAGGAATATAGATTGTTCATGCTGACTTTAATACGTCTTTCTTCTCCTATTTTGAGCGAATTTGTTTCAAGGTACGCAATACATAATAAAAGTTTGCATATATATATATATATATATATATATATATAATCTCTCCAGACCAATCTATAAATATATTTTTATATATTATATATTCTATTGAAGGATGTCATTATTAAAGCGAAATCTGTTAACTGCTGTCGACTAAGGCCAGAGTATAGGGATCTGCTGAATAAAGAGGTGAAATTTAGCCTGTTCGAAAATCAATTATGTTGGTACCTTTTACAGACTGTACATATTTTATATATAGTGAGTTGGCTACGAAGCCACATTGTCGAAGAGTTTATATTAAGTTAACTTCATTATTGTTTGAATACGCATTCGAATAGGCGATTATATTATCCACCGGTTCCACATTTCGTGCCCATATATAGCGGATACAGAGCGTAGTACTGACTCCTTCTTATGAGTCGCCAGCAAGTATGTACGTGAGGTCAAAACTTTCATTCATTCTGACTTTAGTAAATCTTTCTGGTCCTATAGGAACTAATTTGTTTCAATGTACGCAGTATCTAATTCAAACTTTCATATATATTATTTCTCCGCAATTAACAGTATATAATTATTTCTGGTAGTGAAATTACGCTTAACATCTAACCTATATTTAGTTTATATTCCTTATTTAATACATAATCTACAAACTACCATTTACTTTGAAGTCATTTTATTTCACATGAATTAGCAAATAACCCACGCCAATATTATTCTCTAATTCAATCAATCTAAATTAGTCTCATTTCGCATCTTTACGTTTTCCAAATTACGGCCTACTTTTATGCAATAGTAGCATAAACGGATAGTTTGTAATTTGATACCACAATATAAATGACTTATGTGTATAATGTATTTTGCCTTTTAAAATTATGGCATCATTTTTATATTTATTAATGAAAAGTTATCCCATGAATATGTTTATTTATTAGTCAATTTGTAGGGGAAATTTCTTTAGTCAATTATTATATTCCATTGTTTGCATACAAATGCAAAATTATTTCACGTTTACTCTTCAGCACCACATGACACGATCTAGCAGTCTGAAACAAATATAAAATTTAAAACTTATAATCTATCATAAACGGTAGCATAGTGGATTCTAAGCTAAATTTGATCTTTATTTAATTTATTGATCTTAGTCCTTCCTGTAAGAAGCCCACACCCAATTAGCTGTTACTCTATTAAAATTATGAATTAGTTTATTTAAAGAATTGCACTAAGTCTGTTAATATATTGCAATGCAGATAAGGCAAATTATATACAAATCCTCGTTTGTTTATTTGATTCTAAGTAATAGCTTATGCAATTCTACGGGTAATTTTTAACTTTTGTGATAAGTAAGCAATATGTACACTGTAGCTAATCTTGGTTGGTTTAATTGCTTCTACGCTTATACTGTTTGGTCAATTATCTGTTTTAATTAATCATATATTATTAGTACGGTATTCTGAATATGTGAAACATTGAATATCTGTCCAGTTATTTTTGCTGTTACGGTATGTCATATACTCAGTTAATTCACTTTGCTTGTCAAATGGATGGCCGCTTGAAAGCTCTGTTAGTTATAATACATTTGATTAGCAGTATATCATACAAATTGTTATCACTTTCTGTATCCAACCTTTATTTTCCATCGATATTCCTGCTTATCTGTGCACTTATTTTTACTCATCATGATTCACCATATTTTTATTTTACAGTTCCCATTAATTACAACATACACGACTGTAAAAATACATTAAGATGGATTGCTTACACAAAGCATTCCTGTAGGGGCTTAAGGGCATAGAACCGAAAAATATCATAAGACTATTCTACCGGACCACTCCAGATCCAACAAAAGCATAAGAAAGTCCAGTGTGCATATGACGATGAAAAATATACCTCTGTACTAATGAAGTCGCAACATGAAACCCATGTCTCCTTGCATTCCATGAAAACATTGCATGCCAGCACGAAAAAATAATGATATTCATATGCGATATCAATAGAATTTTATAAATGGTTTTCAAGGGAGGGATAAAAATAACCTCCTACAATCATCCAAGTTCATGATAGCATTGCCCATAAGATAGGCTAGTGTTCGCTGGTCGTCAGGCAAAACATTTCGAAGATAAAATTAAGATTGCGTAAAAATTTCATTAAGAAAGTTTTGTAAAGGCAATGCTGCGGTTAATTGCCAAAAGTACGTTTTATCAGTATTATCATGTAAGAACTAATGAAGGTAAGTGTAAATTGACGATGGTTGAATGCATTTACCGAGACTACACACATGTTTCAAAATAAACAACGGTCCTGAATGCAATCCTGACATTAACAAATAATTGATATATTATGTATTTGTGTCCCCAAATGTACTGGAGCTAGAAGACGCCATATACTATTTCTGGAGTTCTTGCTACTGTAGCATAATTCATGTTATGCACAGCTATTAAACAGTCTTTCAACATTGTTACTAGGTATTGAACAACCAGCGTATCTGCCACCAAAATTATATTCATTGTCAATAATTCTTCCAATTTCAGCATTCAATTAATCTGTAACCAAAATTCTATCGAAACTTCTCATATTTATTAGTATAGAAAGCGTCATACTTTTGTGCTTACTGTATCAGCTTCGAGCATATGCAGATCCTACGACTAAACAAAATTGATTAATGTTTTAAATCTCAAATTCAATAAAATTCAACTATTAAAAAAATACTTATATAAATAAGCTTAAATTTAAATTTCCTAAAAGATTTTTTTCACAAAATGGTATACCAATAAGATAGAATTAATCATTTACCTTAACTGTACTCTTCTAACTACTTTACTCCCACAGATTTTCATTAATTCAAGTGTCTCTTGGTTAGGCAGCGTACAGTGAGTTGTGGTCAAATAAACGACATCGAGAACAATAGCATCTGACCAAATAACAGTTGGCCTAACTCTCCCGATGTTCCAACTATTCATCGGAGTTGCCCCAATCGTGTGGCAAGTAAGATATGAAAATGGCCTTCTGAAACATGCCAAACCCACACAAATGATGCTTAATAAAACTAGTCGGTTCATAAGTGCTGCTTTTCATTAATGTCTTCTGATTCACAACTGGTAATGATCGAACAACAAACCGGGTAAATACATTGACGAATAAAGATGTCTAGGCGCTGGTAACTGTGATAGGTTAACCCTCAAATGTCCGTAATATGCTAGACCATACAGTGGCCGCTCCCCACCGCAACCACCTACAACATCTACACCCAGCTACGACGTAGACTGCTCTTCCCCAGCTGAGGTTGAGATCGCTACGACCATCCAGCGCATGAAGAACAAGAAATCCCCCGGTGAAGATGGAATTCCTGCAGAGATCTACAAGGCCTGTATAGGCACACTACTGCCATCAATCCATCGACTGTTCTCTTCTATCTGGGAACAAGAAGCATGCCCGTCAGACTTCGGAATGTCAATCCTGCTACCGTTTCCCAAAAAGGGTGATAGATCAAGGTGCGAAAACTACCGTGGTATCAGTCTTCTCAACACCGCATCCAAGCTGTTTGCGTCGATTCTATTGAACCGCTTCTGTAATGAGCGGCATGCCCGTACCCGTCCCAATCAGGGTGGATTCCGCCCAGGCAAAGGCTGTGTTGATCAGATCTTTACTTTACGGCGAGTTTTGGAACATCGCAACGAATTTCAACAACCAACCGTCGCTTGTTTCATTGATTTCCGAGCTGCTTTTGACTCTGTTGATCGCGACTCCCTATGGAACATCATGCTGCTCGACGGAATGCCCATAAAACTCGTCAATCTGATTAAGGCCTACTATGCAGCCACCAAAGCCAGAGTCCGTGTTTACGGAGAAAAATCGGATGAATTCAGTCTGCACACAGGGGTTCGACAAGGATGTCCCTTGTCACCCATATTGTTCAATTATGCGGTTGACTGGATTCTGAGCAACGCGCTAACTGGGTTCCGAGGCGTTCAAGTATCAAATAACCTGTGGCTGACGGATGTTGATTACGCAGACGATGTTGTTCTCCTTGCTGACAGCTTTGGGAGCATGCAAACCGTTTTGGATCAAGTGGCCCAGTTTTCATCAGCCGTTGGTCTGGAAATCAATGCCGACAAAACGAAAGCCTTCGCCATCGGTGTATCTTCATCTGATGAGCAGCTCACGGTGTACGACAGCCCAATCGAAACAGTCGACGATTTTACGTACCTTGGCTCAAAAATGCTTCCAACTGGTTAAGCAAAGAATGAAGTTCGAACACGCATCGACCGTGCCAGACTTGCTTTCTTACAATTGAAGAACTCACTTTGGAGAAGAAGCGAAATCAGCCACAAAACGAAAATCCGAGTCTACCAGGCTACTGTTCGCCCTGTGCTACTGTATGGCTGTGAGACTTGGCCATTACGTTCTGAGGACGCCAAAAAGCTTGAAGTATTCGACCATTGGTGCCTCAGGTACATCACAAAGACAAAATGGATGGACCGGAAGTCGAACGCATCTGTTCGTCAACAAAGCGGTGACATCATGCAACTATCCGTCTGGATCCAACATCGTCGACTTCAATGGTTCGGGCACGTACTACGCAAACCAGAAGACAAACTGGTACGGCAGGTGATGAACCCAGGTCAATGTGCAAACTGGTGCCGCCGCCAAGGTGGGCAACTGAAGACATGGCTTGCAACAGTCAAATCGGACGTGGAACTCCTTGGTTTACGCAATGTTTATGGTCCACGTCACTGGGAGCGTCATTGGCCCTCTTTATGTTCCGAAATGGCTGCCAACCGCCCGGCATGGAGAGGTATAATCCGGGATATCAACCGAGACGGCTTATCCTCCAAAAGGAGTCAGCCGCAGTAAAGTAAAGTAAGTAAGTAAGACTTGAAGACCTTGGACTTGGTACTTAGTGAAATAGATTATCAATTTCAGTGTGTTGTGTGATTTACCAAGAGCAGCTACAGCAGGGCTAATAAGGTAGGAAATTTTAGTAGTAACTGGTCCGTATTCTTTCATCAGAGATCCTAAGTAAAAGAAATCTCTAATCACTGATTGCAAAGTGTTTTTAGCACGATCAAAGGCTCCAGATCAAAATTAGCCATAATGATAGTTTTCAATGCGTTTAGCTTCATGATATATCAGACGGACACTTCACGTACAAAACGAATGAATATTTTGAGCTCGTCTTCAGTTTCAGATATTAGAATTACATAATCAGCCTATACGATTTCAACAAGTCGGTCAGAACAACGATTTCCTCTCTGTGGAATGTATATATAAACAGGACGAGTGCAATTTACAAACGAGAAAAATTTTGACCCGGGTATCTTCAAAGGTAATTATAATCTCAATGAATCAACAAAGGAAAATCAATATTATAGGTAATACAAAATCCATACAACACATTTTTAAAAGTATATATAAACTTGAGTTGAACATATCTATGGATTTATGTACATCACTTGAATATGTAACTAGCTAAAACATAACAGTTATTATGAAAATCAGGTTCAATGGAATATACAAAACCAAATAAAATATGAATACACATGTAAAAGTAAGTAGTTCAAATGACTAGATTGATGCCCCAATTTTAACTTTAATTAAAAATATCTATGGATGTGTGTACATCATTTGAATATGTAACTAGCTAAAACGTAACAGTTATTATGAAAAGCAGGTTCAATGGAATATACAAAACCAAATAAAATATGAATACACATGTAAAAGTAAGTAGTTCAAATGACTAGATTGATGCCCCAATTCGTGTCAATAAAAGGTTAAAATAAGATACAAAAGGAAGTTTGATACAAGTATTATTGTATACAGCAACAAGATAACGATACTTTTCTAACCCATCCTGTACCAGCACTTTTACTATTTGCACTGATAAAAAATTGCTAGTTACTGCTTAACTCACTTATATATAATCTTGTTTTTGATATGTACCTCGATCTTTCCAATTGTCGGGTCAGAAAGATTTCGTTGCCAAATACTAATTTGTCGTTAACATTAACTTTTCCGCTAATCCCATTATACAAAGGCACAAGACAACATATGTCCAAAGACGAGCACTTCCTAGTAACATTTAGTGCGCTATCATTGTATATTTTTGGTGTTAAGAAAATAAAAAATGGTAAAATACAAAATAACTAACATGGAAGTTGACAGTAGCATGCTTACATACGGAGACACAAAAAAGTTAAATATGGAAAAATCAACATACATACGTTGGGGAGAAACTGATGACGCGATCATGCAGCAGTTGAAAAATTCATATGAAATTTAATTGACATATTTTGCAAATACTTTATGTTTTAGAAACCAACGAATAAATCAAATATAACAGTTAAATACTGTTTTTTGCGGAGAAATGATGTATATGCAAGTATGTATTAGGTGTTGTGAACCTAATAACAAATTAGTTCAGTTGTGACCAGAAGGATAAACCAAAGACAGCATGAACGGAAAGTATAATCTCATGCACATTCGTTTCGTGCTTACTGGCGACTCAACAGTAGGAGCCCTTTAACCACTATATATTTGGGTGAAGAATGTGGGATAATAGGACGGTACAATCTCCTAGACGGATGTGTAAACCTGCAATAGTGAAGCTAACATCATATAAAGTCTTCGACAATGCTTCAATATTGCAGGTTTACACATTCGTCTGGGAGATTGTACCGTCCTATTATTCCACATTCTTCACCAAAATATATAGTGGTTAAAGGGCGTAATACTGGCTCCTACTGATGAGTCGCCAGTAAGCACGAAACGAATGTGCATGAGATTATACTTTCCGTTCATGCTGCCTTTGGTTTATCCTTCTGGTTCAAACTGAACTAATTTGTTACTATGTTAGCTACAACTAATACATACTCGCATATATATTAGTTCTTCGCAAAAAACAGTTTTTAACTGTTATATATTGAGTTGAATGATGTCATACTTACCGCGAAATGTGATAACTGATATCGATTAAAACCAAAGTGTATGGATTTACTGGACTAACAGGTGTTCAGAAATTGTTGTAATTCTCAATTTCAGTGAACTATAGCATAAATTGATATCCATCAGGTTGGTACCATATTCGGACTCAGAAATCTAGTGTTAGTACCATGTACCTTTTCAGTACAATAATGTTGGTATCGGTTACTAACACAACAAGCGTAGTGTTAGTATCCTTTACAGACTCGGTATATATATATTATATAGAGTGAGTTAGCGTTGAAGTCGCATTGTCGTAGACTATATGATGTTAGCTTCACTATTGCAGATTGACACATTCGTCTAGGAGGTTGTACCGTCCTATTATCCCACATTCTTGACCAAAATATAGAGTGGTTAAAGGGTGTAATACCGGCTCCTACTGATGAGTCGCCAGTAAGCACGAAACGAATGTGCATGAGATTATACTTTCCGTTCATGCTGCCTTTGGTTTATCCTTCTGGTCACTACTGAACTAATTTGTTACTAGGTTCGAAACACCTAATACATACTTGCATACCCGTATACAAAGAGGAGTTTTAAAGAATATGTTCCGCTTGTTTTCACTTTCCTATGAATCTAGAGTACAATTTTAGGCTTCACAATCTTTATGGATTAAAAAGGTAACTATTGTACAAAAATAATCCACTAGAATTTATGGACAGGCCTGTATATAAACATGATGAAGAAGAGTCATGATAGAGAAAATAGATCGGGTTTATCAGCAATTAATGCACATATTTGCAATTCTGTAACGGGTGCTCACATCTAGTAAGAGATTAGTTCAAATAGAAACAAAAAGGTAAACCAGTCATCATGAACTTAAGGTATAATCTTATGTGCACATGCCTCTCGTGCTTACTGGCGATTCATCAGTAGGATTCGTTGCTACATCCTATACCAGCCATATATTTGGTCAAGGAATATGGGTCGATTGCACAGCAAAATCTTTTATACGAATGTGTATACAAGCAGTAGTGTAAACCTGCAGTAGTGTAGCTAACTTAATTTAAGTTCTTCGGCAATACGACTTAAAAGCCAACACAATGGATTTCAAGATTTGCTAAATTTCACCAAAATTGTGAATTACAACTTATTCTGCGCTTCTGATACTCTAGCAAATGCATACGCTCAGGCCTGGATCGATATCATTTATCACATTTAGCGATATCCATGATATCAATCGACTAAATAAATAATTATATACTGTTTGTTGCGAAGAAATAATATATAAGCAATTGTGTATTAAGCGTTGCGAAACAAATAAGTTTAAATAGAACCAGAAAGTTAAAACAAAGTTAGTATGAACGAAATGTAGTATCTCATATATACATGTGCTTACTGGTAATGTATCAGTAGGAGCCGGAAGTACGTTCTATACCCATTATATTGTAAACGCCCCAGCTTGAAGTAAATGCCGTACGACGTTACAAAGTCAGTTAGAATGCCAGGAAAAATAAGTTAGTACTGTTGGTGGGGCTCTTAAGAGGGCCCGTATTGTGTTCTCTGAAAAATGCCGAGAAAGTCAGTAAGTGTCGCAGTGTCCAGAAGTACTCCTAGACACTTGAGACCAGATCTGGTTGTCTTGGATTGAGATTTCTTCTGTTGTGGCGTTGGAATCCCGCTGAGTAAACTCGTTGAATTTCTGTAGTAACTGGCTTGTCTCTCTAGTTGTACAGCAACAAGATTGGCGTGACTTAAATTGACAATGTGTGTAAAGCAAGGTCGAGCATCATCCAAGAGAATTTCTTCACTCGTCGTACCAAGAATCGAAGTGTATCTTGTGCGCTGTACTCTTTTTTGCTTGATTTTTGCATGATTACTGAGCTTTTTTGTGTGTTTTCATGGGGCCGAAGAAAGTGAGTGCTAAGGCAAATGGTGACAGGAAGAAGAGGATGATGTCGATGAAACTAAAACAAGAAATAATAGAAAGACATGAGCGTGGCCTACGAGTGATTGAATTGTGCGGCAGGACGGCTTAGCGGTTAGAGCACCAGATTCCGAAGCAGACATGCCCAGGTTTGAGTCCTGTCTGCAGCAAATTCGGGCCAGTACATGATGAGTTCCCAATAAGGACGAAACCGGTCTACTGGATGAATTGCCTTTTCTACACTATACAATTCTTAGTTTATACTGACATATGTAAGTAATTAATGGGTCAGGTGTTTATATCAAGACCGCAACCTTGATTATAATAATAGCTATTGAGATTGTAGGCAGATGGAGCCTGAGAAGTGTGTAGAAAGTTGTATGCACCTAGGATCAGACGGTTTGATAAATGGTTTCAACCTTTCTATGCTTAACGATGTAGGTGTCGCAACGTTCATGATAATGCAGTTTTTTGGCTGTCTGAGTAACATCGGGTATGGAGCGCGATACTTTGGTTGTAGTGTTGCAACGTCAGTGTCGTTGCGACCGAATACTCTCTTGCAGTTGTGAAGATGCGGGTGAACGAAGACAGTACAAAGCATATGTCTCGGCTGCTGTTCAGACATGTTACCGAAATGAAGTTGAAGACGGGTAGCTTCGTCATATGGGTAATCCTGTGCGGGTAATAGACTTTGGAGCTGACTTGGTAGGCGAATATCCATGCCATAGAAGAGTAGTGACGAAGACGTTTTAATGGATTCATGAGTACGGGAGCGCATGGCAAGCAGAAGTTAATTTAGTGCATCGACCCAGTCGCCATTAATGGACGAGGATGCTAAAGAAGCTTTGAATTCCCAATACATTCTCTCTACCATACCGTTAAATTGGGGATGGTAGGCAGTCGCCTGGCGTAAAGTGCATCGCATGAACCACAAGGAAATTTTGAAACGATCCGATGAGAAAAAAGTGCTTCTGTCAGAGATGACCTCATGTGGAACACCATAATTGGATATCCATGCAGAGATTAAACCGTTAGTTACTTCGTCTGCAGAAATGATGCCAAGAGGTAATGCCATATGCCATCGTGTAAAACCTTCAATCCTAGTTAGAAGGTAGCTGAAACCTTGAACCTTTGTTAGATGAACTATGTCGATGTGAACGATGGCTAGGCGAGATGTGGTTCTGAAATGTTGCAACTTAGAACGGGAGTGCAGTGTGATCTTGATTTTGTGGGAAATGACACACTCGAAGACCCATCGTTTTGCGTTCTGCCTGAGCCTGTGATCCAAGAAAGATCTGTGAGAAGTCGGAAATTCGCTTTGCTTCTTGGGTAAGAAATTGAGTGAATTGGGTCAAAAAGTTTTCCCTGAAGGCTGGTAGGCAGAACTGGCTTGCTGGGCTGCGTACCCGTGAAGTAAACAATTGGTAATCTTTCGCAGAGATGACATATGAACTTGGTGGGGTGACGGGCTACTGATCTTTGAATGTGAATGTCATCGCGCTGTTCCGTTTGCAGGAGGGATGGCGTTAGTGCAGGTTCGCTGAGTGTCACAGAGTTGACATTTAATGGCGTCGACGAATGGTGGTTGTAGGGAGACGTCTTGCCTGAAAAGAGCGTATGCAATGAAGTTTATTTCGCCCTTGACATGAAAGATGTCAAATTGCAATTTGCTTAGACCTGAAAGCTGTTATTCCACTCTAGCAGGGTACTTGGCAATAGTTGAAGTCGCGTTTCGAAGTGCGCTAACTAATGGTGCATGATCTGTCAAAACAGCAAATCTGCTGCTGCCAATGATGCTGATAAAATGGCGCACAGTGTCGTGGATGGCGAGAAGTTCTCGATCGAAAGTGTCGTATCTTGTTTCTACTAGTTGGAGAGTACGCGAGTAGAAACTGATAGGCTTCTGAACTCCGTCGATCTCTTGTTCCAAAGTGGCTCCAAAAGCGAATTCAGAAGCATCTGTCGTGAGTAGAAATGGACGTTGAAAATCTGGATTCGTTAGTATTGTGGCATTTGCTAACGATATGATGGCGAGTCAAAGTAATTCCTCCTCTTCAGATGACTAAGTAATGATGGAATTCTTGCTTCATCCTTCTCGATTCCGCAGGTGCCTGCACAAAGGATAAAGTTGTCTCTCTAACGTACAAACTGTGCCATACGGTGGAAGCAGACCAAACTATCCTGTTCTGCACACTGTTTGTGAACATTTTTTAGTCAAAGCCTCCTGTGGTTTTCCTTACTTGTTGTTCAAACAGTGGAAGGAGTTCTTTTGGGTATTCTGTGGTCAAATCGTTCAAACTCGTTCTCTCCTACGCACAAATTATGCTAAACCTTGGAGGCAGAGTTTGATTCTGATTTTGTGGAAGCAGATTTCGTCAGTTTTTTGTGGTTTATTTGCTCAAAACAGTTTACGTTCGTCAAAATTTTTACAAATTGGTGACCGCGCCAGGATTCTGGGGTTAATACTATTTTTAAACTTGTTTTGTAATCAAAAAGCTTTTCGCAAAATTATAAATAATTTTTCTTTCATATTTTTTAAATTATCTTGGGGAATTACATCAAAGTCGATGTAGCAAACCAAACCATCCTGTTCTTCATCTTGTATTTGAATATTTCTTGGTCAAGATCTTTTGGGTTTTTCCGTGGTGTGTCTAAGCAGGGATACATCTTTGGGCTGTTTTCGGTCATTTAGAACTTTTATCTCCTACGTAAAAACTGTGCCATACGGTGGAAGCAGACTTGTTTCTGATTTGTAAAACCAGATTTCGTAAGTTTACGTTCGTGTCAAACTGTAGAAGCAGATTTTGGTAAGCGCTTAATTGTTATTTTAAAATATTTATAAGCAGATGAAAATGTATTACATCTATATTTAAGTCCCTTTATGCATTTTAATGTCCTGTAAGTCAGTTTGATACATGATTATCCTGAATTCTAAGTTAGCTCAGTGTCATCCTCCGGTCTCACATATGATGACGCTAGGCTATCCACTTTGGTGAGATGTATTTAATATTTGAGTAAAAATCTTTAAAGAATCGTCATCTACCGGACACATGGTAGTATTACGACGGACCAATACAATCTAAATAAGAATAAACGACAATCGAGACCACTTCCGTCATTCAGTCGATATTTTCCAAAACGTTGTTGATTTAATCAAAAAATTTTAAAATAATTATCAAAATTACCTGCATTCTTCGGAGAATTTACAAAACGGACGCCAGTTTCCTTCCTTAGATGACCACAATCAACAAAGAGACAGTTTATGTTATTCACGTACAAATTTTCAAACACCTACAGCTTTCAATATATAACAGTTAAATACTGTTTGTTGCGGAGAACTAATATATATGCAAGTATGCATTAGGTGTTGCGAATCTAGTAACAAATTAGTTCAGTTGTGACCAGAAGGATAAACCAAAGGCAGCATGAACAGAATCATCAGACCATCGAAAAGTTCATGGGCGTCACCACTGCACTTAGTTTCCAAATCAAACGGATCGAACAGAGCCTGCGGAAATTACCGTAAGCTTAATTCAGTGACAAAATCTTATGCATATCCTATTCCCAATGTTAATACCTTACATGAAGAACTCAGCGGCAGCAATTTATTCTCAGTTATTGACCTCAGACAAGCCTACCGCCACATTCCGATAGAGCCAGGAAATAGTGAAAAGACTGTGTTCATCACTCCATTTCGCCTTTTCAAATATTTTTATATGCCTTTTGGATTTAAGTGTGCTACACAGACATTTCAAAGACTCGTGAGCAAGATACTTCGCGACGATGCCGTTTACTGTATGTTATATCTCGATGACATAATGGTAATCAGTCCAGACTTAGAACCTCATGTCATGCATTTACAAAATATCCTCTCACGCTTATTCAAACACGAATTCAAGATTAAATGTGACAAGACGCAGATTGAAACTACTTGCGTGGACTTCTTAAGCATCGTATCACGCCACAAGGTATTCAAACTTTGCCGTCAAAGGCGAATTCAATCAGGAATATCAAGTCACCGAAGACTGTTAGCGAGTTGCAGAATTTTTTGGGAGTCCTAAACTACTATCGCAAGTTCCATCCAGGCCTTTTAAAACAACTTTATACATTGTGCAGGCACCTGCGGAATCGAGAAGGATGTAGCAAGAATTCCATCATTACTTAGTCATCTGAAGAGGAGGAATTACTTTGACTCGCCATCATATCGTTAGCAAATGCCACAATACTAACGAATCCAGATTTTCAACGTCCATTTCTACTCACGACAGATGCTTCTGAATTCGCTTTTGGAGCCACTTTGGAACAAGAGATCGACGGAGTTCAGAAACCTATCAGTTTCTACTCGCGTACTCTCCAACTAGTAGAAACAAGATACGACACTTTCGATCGAGAACTTCTCGCCATCCACGACACTGTGCGCCATTTTATCAGCATCATTGGCAGCAGCAGATTTGCTGTTTTGACAGATCATGCACCATTAGTTAGCAAATGGCAATTTCACATCTTTAATGTCAAGGGCGAAATAAACTTCATTTCAGACGCTCTATCCAAGCAAGACGTCTCCCTACAACCACATTCGTCGTCGCCATTCCATGTCAACCCCGTAATACTCAGCGAACCAGCACAAACGCCAACACCTCCTGCAAACGGAACAGCGCGATGACTTTCACATTCAAAGATCAGTAGCCCGTCACCCCACCAAATTCATATGCCGTCACTGGGAAAGCTTAGCAATTGTTTACTTAACGGGTACGCAGCCCAGCAAGCCAGTTCTGCCTACCAGCCTTCAGGGAAACTTTTTCGACCCAATTTACTCAATTTCTCATTTAAGAAGCAAAGCGAATTTCCGACTTCTCACAGATCTTTCTGGGTTCACAGGCTCAGACAGAATGCTAAACGATGGGTCTTCGAGTGTGATATTTGCCAGAAAAACAAGATCACACTGCACACCCGTTCTAAGTTGCAACATTTCCGACATACTTCTCGCCTAGCCATCGTTCACATCGACATATTTCATCTAACAAAGATTCAAGGTTTCAGCCACTTTCAAACAAGGATTGAAGGTTTTACACGATGGCATACGCCATTACCTCTTGGCACCATTTCTGGTGACGAAGTAACTAACGGTTTTATCTCTGCATGGATATCCAATTATGGTGTTCCCAATGAGGTCATCACTGACAGAAGCACTTTTTTCTCATCGGATCGTTTCAAAATTTCCTTGTGGTTCATGCGATGCACCTTACGCCAGACGACTGCCTACCATTCCCAATTTAACGGTATGGTAGAGAGAATGCATTGAGAACTCAAAGCTGCTTTAGCATCCTCGTCCATTAATGGCGACTGGGTCGATGCATTAACTTTAATTCTGCTTGCCATGCGCTCCCGTACTCGTGAATCCATTAGAACTTCTGCGCCACTACTCTTCTATGGCATGGATCTTTGCCTGCCAAGTCAGCTCCAAAGTTTATTACCCGCACAGGATTACCCATATGACGAAGCTACCCGTCTTCAACTTCATTTCGGTAACATGTCTAAACAGCAGCCGAGACATATGCTTTGTACTGTCTTCGTTCACCCGCATCTTCACAACTGCAAGAGAGTATTCGGTCGCAACGACGCTGATGTTGCAACACTACAACCAAAGTATCGCGCTCCTTACCCGATGTTACTCAGACAGCCAAAAAACTTCATTATCATGAACGGTGCGACACCTACATCGTTAAGCATAGAAAGGTTGAAACCATTTATTGAACCGCCTGATCATGGTGCATACAACCTTCTACACACTTCTCAGGCTCTATCTACCTACAAACTCAACCTAGCAATAGATTGCTTTGCACAACGCATAAATTATACTTTTTAACATTACATTTCATTATTCTACGTATCAAATTTTTAACTTTATGCGCGCCACTTGCGTCCTATGTCACGCAACGTGACCTCTATAAATCCACAGGTTTCATTTTTCTTCCCACACTTATTTATCTCACGTAGTATAACCAGCTGTTATTAGCTAACAATTGGGTAGTGTTTTTAAACAGTTCTTTGATATTATGCCATCTCTGCAGAAATGTTTGAGTACAATTTTGTCGTTACCCTTTGCTTTTCATGTATATATTTTTACATTGTAACGTATAGCTCACACTTAACTCACACTGTCTATTTTGGTTTGACGAGCTAATTAGAGCTGACGCATTGTGTAGCAACACTAAGTAGTTATCGGCTTCATATCATAATACAGATCACTTTAAATGTTTATCTCAACTTCATCAGTTGCACAGAGACCACTCTACGAATATCATGACCACAACGTCGTGCACACACTAGCTCCTTTGGTTATATTCAAACACACTGACGACGATCCAGCCTGCCCAGGTTTGAACTTAAACCTGGCAACCTAAGTGGCAATCTATATTGAAATCCTTACGCTGCGGCTTCTAAATCTTACACTGTCTTATTTTGCCTCACGCGTTATGACCGGCCACTACGGATAACAATTTGTGTAGCGAATCCGTGTGGTTATTTGGCATCTTATCATTGTTGAAGCAACCAACAAGCCTACTTCAGCCCAGCATTTACGGTATATTTTGATATATATCAGCAGAATAATACCCAGTTGCTTAACTTTGTTCAAACTTGGCCCTACATTTCTTATCAAGACGCGCCGAGTGGAATTTTTTTCTTTTTTTGGAGAGGAAAATGATGTAACGACTCAAGAACAATTCGCCGACGTATTGCGTAAATAAATTCAAATTTAATTTACGCGGCACAAATTAAAACAAGCCAAATTTACCAATAACCAATGGCGTGCGAACTTTCGAATTCAACACTTTATATGCACGGTGTATTTACCTTGCTAGTCAGTATTCACGTTTGATTTCTGCTGCGCACAACGTGTACTTGCTGTCTTCTGTCATACTGACTTTTCAACTACACTGACTTCTGGATTTGCTTGACACGCAGAGTCATTTAATCACGCAAATCTTGTCGCTGCACAACTAGTGAGACGGAGCAACATCTATTTTTTTTCTCTACTTTCGAAGGATATTGGGTTTTATTTTGTTTTTATTTTCAGATTCTCGGGATTTCTTGTCTGATTTCATCTCCAGGATACTCTGGGAATCTACCTGCACATTTTTTGGAATCTACCTTCAGTTATCAAGGATCTATTTCTAGCTCACCCGATTTTTCCGTTTATTTCTACATTTTAATACCTATTCTTTTTCGCTCATCAATACTCATTCTTTTCCTCTCTTTAACCGTAATCAACATTAATTCTACTCTTCTATCTAACTCCACCATGAACCAACTTTCGTCGCCAGCCCCCATCTCCCCGTTCCTCACCCAAAAGATTATCTCCAATATTTCTGATCTCCAACAGCAAATGGCGGACATCACAGGACTACTTGGAGCACTGACCGGCAACCTTTCAGTCTCCTCCGTTCAGCCCCATTTGTTGCGTCAAGCGGATGCGTTTCTGAATGGAGTAGCCAGGGAGGTTGCCCTGCGAAACCACAACAAGCGAAACCTCTTTCTTTGGTCTCCGCGCTCCCCACTCTCAAAGGACGATCTGGCCTCAGATCTCATCAGTCAAATAGGGGAAAACTTTAGCCACCTTAAAGAGATCTCCTGGGGAAAGGGTCGAGCCTTCATTCTCTCCTCGCACAAAAGACTGTCTGACGATGAGGTTCGTCATCTCAAATTACACTCGCCCATCTTAACATCCGGGCAAGTCAAACTCAAACGAGACTACACTCTGCTACAGAGAACTCTAGAGAAAGCCAAAACCCATAAACCAGACACCACCCCTCCTTCAGCTCATCACGCCTTTCCGGGCTGGAGCAACCCAAAGAAAAGCCGCTCAGTTCACGGCGGAATCCTTGGCGACGCACCTTCCTCAAGTCCACCCTTACTGACACCTTGCCGATTTGAAGGCCTTCCTCTCACTTTTAGCCCTTACTCCGCAACTAGTCCCTCCACACTATCTCAAGCTTTACCACGTCGTCGTGGCCGACCACGCCGCGCTAAGCCTCCTAATAACGCACCTTCTCTCCCAAGCTCGTCCGCCAGGTCCACATCCCCTCGACAAGTTACCTTTGTGACAGATGCTATGACCCAGAAACCGAAAAAACGTACGTCTACTAAGGCCAAGCAAAACTTCGACCCAGCCCCATCAACTTCGTCTCCCCCTACTGAATCCATCATCGACCCCACCCTGGACTGTTGCGTCCCAGCTCCTGATCTTTCTCTGTCCCTGCTCGCCCCCTCAACGCAGCTTCCGAGTGCCCCCTCGAGCCCAGATATCTCGCCCCCTTTTGCTTTCAAACCCTACAACTGCCTCACCCACCTGATAAACGCGGGACAACAACAGAAATCCAAATCGACTCTGACCACTCTATCCTTGTCAACAAGCGGTCTGTCACCTTCATCAGCCCTAGATCTCGCTCAACCCGCCAGCGGAAAGCCCCCGCACGCTTCTCCTCTCCGATCTAACCATCCCTCTCTCAAAGCGCTCTCAGCAATCCTCATCAACTGCAGGTCACTTACGCCTAAAATTAATCAACTACGAGCCTTTCTGTCCTCTAACGAGATTGACATATGCGTTCTTGTTGAGACTTGGCTGTCCCCTTCCATCCACTGTGATGATCTTTTCCTCATTCATGGATACACGTTCCTTCGTAGCGACAGAACTGTCGGTCGTGGGGGCGGACTAGCTGCCTATGTCCGATCCCTTCTTATGCCCAAACGCTTGTCGACATCGAACTCTCAAGGATTGGAATTTTTCTCGTTTCAGCTACAAATCCTTAACCAAAGCATATCTATCTGTGTTGTCTACAGACCCCCTAATATCTCACTCATCGACGACACTCGCGGGGCCCAACTTCTATCTATTTTTTTCTCTTTACACTATGATCGGTACGTCGTTGTGGGTGATCTCAACCTCCCCATGACTAACTGGCATAATCTAGCTTTCGAAAGTCACCCACTGCTTCGACTTTTCGCGGATAACCTGCTACACCAATTCGTGCATTTTCCTACCCGAGGGAACAACCAACTGGATTGTGTATTCTCCAATAACGAGGTGACCGATGTTCGCTCTCGGGAGATCTTTCCTAACCTTGATCACTGTCAGGTATCATTCCTCTTACCTCTCTTATCCTTCACCCCTCGAGAAGGCACCCAATCGTTCAGACGATTCACCAACTGGGAAGAGTTCCGCCGACTCTGTGACACAGTTAACTGGAGGGACCTCTTTCTCCAAAACAATCTCTCCTCGTGCTTTTCCGAAGTCCATAAAATCCTATCCTCCCACTATAACTCCGCCACCTCTATTCAACACGTATACTCGACGAATAAGTTGAACGCTCTGTTTAAGGCACGTGACAACCTCGCACGCAACTCTCGTCTACGCACATCGTCACTTGCCCGCGCCCTCACTCTGAGACGCATTGATGGGCTCATTAAACAGGCTATCAACAAACAGGCGCTCCACATCGAAAAACGCATCCGCTCAGCTCCTAACCCCCGGGCAAAGTTCGCCATCATCAAAGACCAATTGATGCAAAAGCCCAAAACCTCGTTTATCAACTTCTCTCAGTCAGGCGACCCCTGCTTCGCCAATGATTATCTGACTCACCTTCTCGACTCCTCTTCCACTCCCACTCCGCCTGTCGAGATGTTTGACAACGGAGACACCGAGAACCTACGCTGGTTCCATGTCTCTCCGGCTTCCGTCGCCCAAGCAATTAAAAACATTAAATCTAAACACCAATTTGATCAATATGGAGTCTCGGTCAGTATGATTGCCCTTCTAGGCTGGAACGTCTTATCTCTGATTTTAGATGTTATTAATCATTGTCTCGAAACCACCTATCTTCCCCCGGACTGGCTCAATTCGACGATCTCTCCTATCCCTAAAAATGACGCTTCTTCGATCTCATCATTTAAAGATCTCCGCCCCATTACTATCGTCCCTTCTTTCACCAAAATCTTCGATAGGATCTTATACAACCTAATCTACCCCTCCATTAAGTCTCATGTAAACTTCTATCTCCTCGATGATCAACATGGCTTTCTGAATGGCTGCTCCTCTTCCACCAACTTAGTTAGTGTTCTCGATCATTGCTACTCCTTCTTCTCTAAAGGGCTTCAGTGCACCCTCCTATTCCTGGATATTTCCAAGGCTTTTGGCTCGCTGTCATTTTCAGCAATCGAATCCGCCTTACTGAGAAGCGGTATCTGCGGCAACGATCTCAATCTTATTAGTTACTATCTCCGAAACCGATATGCGACAGTAAAAGTTGGCAGTAGTCACTCGAGGCCAGCCCATATCAGATCCGTTGTTCCCCAGGGCTCCGTACTTGGTCCCATTCTCTTCAACCTTACGCTCGCGCACATACAGGTTGGTGACAACCTTTCCAAACTGTTCAAATATGCGGATGACATGGTTATTGTATTCAGCAACTCCAAAACATCCAACCCCTCCTTATCCCTTATATCGGAGCTCCTATCCTCGCTCCACTCGCAGCTCAGCAGAATCGGCCTCAAACTAAATCCCACCAAAACTCGCATAATGAAACTCTCCTCTGATCCATTCTGCTGATATAGAAATAATAGATTCGGACAAACATCTTGGCATTCACTTCTCAAAATTCCTAGACTTCTCCCTACACCTTACACACACTACTTCCAAACTCTTCAAATGGGCCCGTCTGGTCTGTTTTAAGACTAACAATCCCACTCTCCAACTCACGTTATTCAAGGTCTGCGTTCTGCCCCTCATTTCCTACGCCAGCGAATTCTACTGTCCTCTCACCCTCGCCTCCTCCTATACTATTGAACAGGTATCCTCCAGATTTCTAAAGCGAGTCTTCCCGAAATGCCAAAACTATAGTGGAACTCCTTCTCCTGGCAAACCTTCTTCCGCTTTGGTTCACCCGTCACCTTCGCGTCATTTCTTTTATCCACAAGATCACAACCTGCTTACCACTCTCCAACTTTGCCCACCCCAGTCACCACTATGCCACACGTTCTAGTAACTCTTCTATCCAAGCCTACCATACCCCCACCATATTTAAAAAAATCTATCTCTTCTCCAAAGCCACTAATGTCTTCAACGCTCTCCCCACAGACATAAAGCTCCTACCCCAGCACGAATTGAAAAAGGCAGTCCATCAGTACTTTTTCAACAAACTTCTTTGTGATACGACCGATTGGATACAAAACTGGTTCCTTCTCAATCCATAACATTTACTTCACCCCAGGCTATCCTCTTTACTAACTTCGTAGGGTTAAATCCCTCAGGCAGCCATCTAATCTTCCACTTTACCTCTCTTGTCTTATTCTTTTCTTCTAGATTCACTAATACCACCTGTCAGCCCATTCCTAACCCCATTATATCCACGTTGTGGATACTCTACTACGTTTTGCTTATCCAGCTCTTTTCTTTCTTTCTTGTTTCAGCGGAGGACCGGAAACCCAACAGCCCTACCGATCCACCAACGGTTCGCTTCGGACTTCGACTCTCCCTGGTCTTCTTTTAATCACAATCACGTTCTACCTATGCCTGCGATCCTGGCAAGGCTCGCTCGCCTCAATTCTGCCGACTCCATCAATTCATTCGTCACGACAATGGACTCCATCGGTCGACGTCTACCTCCGGGCCGCCATCTTTTCATCTTCATCTTTGTTTTCGATCTCACATTCACCTTGAAGATCTGATACTTCACGGACTATCTTCAATTGATCTTGTCTAGTCAAATGGAACTTCGCTTATATTTATTTTTCACCAGATTGAACTATCTTGATGTTAATGATAACTTTTCCTCTCCCCAACCCCTCCCCCTGCTATTAAATACTTTGCTAGTCACAATTCCACTCACCTCCACATATCCTACCCTTGATTTGCTATTTCAATGATTGGGCCAGTTGGCCTTTGATGCCAAATAAATGTATTATTATTATTATTATTATTATTATTATTATTATTATTATAAATTCTAATATGAATTGATCGATTATTTTCATAATAAAATAGTTCGTAGTAATTAATGGGGAATAATTAGCATTATTTCTCCTGATAACGTATGGTAGTATGGCATTCATTAAAATTTTATTTCTAAATGGGTATAGCGAATTAAAATACACTGTTATCAAGTAGATTACACAAAATTATTCAAATATGAGCCTTTTCCTACATGCGGTATGATCGTCTATTTTGGAACACTTAAATTCCCCAGAGCTATTTTAAACTATATTTCTTAAGTCCACTTGCCAATTTCTCTGCATTCTCCTTATTTTCAAAACTGACCATAATTTTAAAATAAGTTTTCTTGCAATATATATTATGAGAATAAGTATGCTAACCGATACGCTGAAAACCGCCGATGATAAAACGAAATTGTGGAGACCTTGAAAACAAATATCCTCGTTAATTACCTGAAGCGAATTTGAGATCCTTCCAAAAGCGTGAATTAAGAATAATAGTTGGTTACAAATTTCAATACTTTATTAGCAAATTGTCTCAAGCCAGGATCACGTAGCAAAACGCACCAGCATCTCAAAATTTCAGACTCTATTATTATATTCACCAAAGACAAGTCAAAATTCCAATATTTTTTAAAAGCACAATATTGTTTTATGAAATCAGCGATAACGTCAGATGTCCAAAATTGTTTAATTTAATTCATGTCCAACAAATTAATTAACCGTTAAATACTGTTTGTTGCGAAGAACTAATATATATGCAAGTATGTATTAGGTGTTGCGAATCTAGTAAAAACTTAGTTCAGTTGTGACCAGAAGGATAAAGCAAAGACAGCAAGAACGGAAAGTACAATCTCATGCACATTCGTTTCGTGTTTACTGGCGACTCATCAGTAGGAGCCGGAATTAGTCCAAAGTGTATGGATTTACGGGAGTAAAATGTGTTCAGAAATAGTTGTAATTCTCAATTTTGGTGAACTATAGCATACATTGGTATCCATCATGTTAGTACCATGTACCTTTTCGGTACTACAATGTTGGTATCGGTTACTAACACAATAGCCACAGTGTTAGTATCATTTACAGACTCGGTATATATATTATACAGTGTGATTTAGCGTTTAAATTGCATTGTCGAAGACTTTATATGATGTTAGCTTCATTATTGCAAGTTTACACCTTCGTCTAAAAGATTGTACCGTCCTATTTTCCCACATTCTTCACCAAAATATATTGTGGTTAAAGGGCGTAATACCGGTTCCCACTGATGAGTCGCCAGTAAGCACGAAACGAATGCTGCATGAGATTACACTTTCCGTTCATTCTGACTTTGGTTTATCCTTCTGGTCACCACTGAACTAATTTGGAACTAGGTTCGCAATACCTAATACCTAGTTAAAAATGAATTAAGCTCCTCATAGGTTTTCTTCTATATTTAAATTTGCAATAGACATTCAGACGTTTGTAGTACAATTTTGGATTAATTTTTAGTTTAGACAATATTATCTCATTTGATTTTAAACTAATTAATAGTAATGTAAACGCCCCGGCTTCAAGTAAATGCCGTACGACGTTACAAACTTGGTTAAGGTGCTCTGAATAGAGATTAGTTACTGATATGGGGGCCCTTAAGAGGGCCTGGTAATGCGTTCTCTTGAAGTCTTCAGAGTGTGAAGATGTCCTAGAGCCTTGGGTGGACTCTGGTTGAGTTGTCGTTCCCGTGGTTGAGCTGTAATCACGATGTGGATAACGTCCTGCAGGTTCTGCACTTAATTGGCCTGTCTCTCTGGGTATACCGCAACAAGTTGAGTCACGGATGTAGTTAGTTGTTGGTGAAACTATCAATATCACCAGTGTAGGTATTGACAGCCGACAGAACGTATACGCATGAAGCAAGGTAGAATGCAAATGCCACAACTGACTTGCATGGTAAATTGCCGTGCTTAAATAGCATGCCATGCTTACTTGCAAACTATTGGTAAAACGGCAAGCTTCGCTTTTTTTTGCATTGGTGCAACGTAAATCAAATTGAATTTAATTTACGCAATATGTCGGCCATTAATTTGTGTCGTTACACCATAATGTGGAGGTTAATTAATTTATTGGACATAAATTAACTCCTCATATATAGAATAGATTAGAATAGAATATTTTTATTTGGGTTCAAACCCCACATGTTCCAGCAAAAAGATAATAATATTGGTAAATGTAGAATATAAAAAAAAGTTGTCACATCACATAAAAATGTGCAATTAGTCTCATGTAGATAAGTATATCTCACTAGTTGTACTCTACAATATATCAATATCAGAAAGTTTGGCTGTAAAGAATAATAGATACATCATCAAAATAGGAAAAATTAAGGTATAATTCGAGTGTAACATTATGCAAAAAATTGAGAACCATGACTAGCATTTGATTGTATGTATAGTTGACTAACATGATTATATAATGCATAACATTTCAATTTCAATAGTACAAAACTTGGAAATATAAATCTCAAGAAATTCTCTTTCCGATAACAATTATCCTTGACTTTTATTCAAACATGAGAAAGTATTATCATAATCAAAATTAAAAATATCAGCAGGATTATAGACTTTTTCTAGTTCAGTAGATAAAAATTTAAAAGACATCTTAGATGGAAGCATTCCTCTAAGCCCCTTTGGCAATCGGTTATAAATTTTGTAGATTTTCGAAAATGAGAATAACTTGCTCGCAACATTCCCCACCAAAGGAGGAGATATTGCCAAATGTCCAGATCTAGTTCCAACTTCATGACTCTTTCTTATCGGATTCATATAGGCACAAGTCCACTGGTTCAAGTGGAAAACTTTTATGCAATAGCAAATCCTCCGAAACCACAAAGTTTGCAGTGATACAAACTGTAATCTAGAGGCGTATATAGTGTAGGAGATTGGACTAATTTGTTCCACAACTTTTCTTTGTACAGCTTCTATCTTATTGGACAAACCCTTTTTTTAATGGATTCCAAGTAGCGACAGCATATTCTAATATAGGCCTAATCCATATTATATACATTTTAAGTTTTATGTCATTCGATAAGATATTTCGATTTATTAGTGCCCATCTTTTCTTGGCACTGCCTACTATACTTTCAATATGTCTCTCAGCAGAAGCTGTACATTGAATAGTTGTGCCTAAATCCTTTATTTCTTGCATAAGTTTAATCCCAAACACATCATTGATCACATCATCATGAAAATAAACATAATAAAAGTTTGTTCTCTTACCTATTTTTAAAACTCTCGACTTTTTATTGTTTATTCTCAGCCCTAGTGTAATCAAATATCAACTCAAATATACAAATCTAATGTCACATTATTTTGGAGAATTCGACATTTTTTGGATCAATTGGACCGTTAAGGATCTTAGTTTCCAAATGTGCAAATACGATTTTAAATAAAATTGGCCCCAAACTTGATCCCTGTGGAATTCCATTTGTTACTCTTTTTCATTTTGATATCAAATCGTTTACTTGAATACTTATTCTTCGATTATATAAATAGTATTTAAGTAATCTAAAAATATTCGGATCAATATTCAATAAATTAATCTCATTCAAAATGGCATCAAAAGATATAGAGTCAAAGCTTTTGAGATATCTATAAATACAATTAATGCATCTAACTTTTTCTCATCTAATGTAATTACATGTTTCCGCATAGAGAGAATATTAGTAGTTGTCGACCTGTCTTTTGTAAAGCCTTGTTGGGACATATCAAAATCAGCCGACAACATACGTTCTAAATGATCTAGTATCAATCGTTCTATTATCTTCAAAAACGAAGGGATAATAGAGATTAATCTATAATCACTGGCGCACGTTGGCTTACTTACTTTTGGCAACGGTTTAGCTACTATCGTTAGTATATCGATTGGTAATTTTCCATTCTTCAAAATTCTATTTAAAAAGTTGCAGAGCGCATTCGTAAAAGTTAAGGGTAATTGAAGCAGGTTATCAATCGAAATACTAAGGTGATACTTTTGTTTTTTTATCTTATTTTTAACATTAATTTTATCAATTCATCACTATCAATAACAAGTCCTGGTTCCTGGTCTCCCAAAGGATCAGGTAGTTCCATGAAATTTCTTTCATTATGTGGATTACATATCAAATTGCCAAATACTTCATCCAATTCACAGAGAAAATCATACTCAGTTTTTTTCACAGGTAATATAAGCTTTAATTTTTCCTTATATTTACTGTAATCTGTGAGGAGTTTGTATCCTAGTCTAGAATTACTCTTCATTTTGGCCAAAATAATTCGTTCTGATCTTTGACGAATTATCAGCAGTGATTAATTAATTTCGTTATCAATGAAATCTAACCTCACTTGTTCAATACTATTGATAAGAATACAGTTTATTATATTATCTCGCTTAATTCTTATTTTATATAATTTCCTATTGATTCGTTTTGGTATAATGTCCGTAAACGTAGATGCCTGAAATAAAATAGATAATAACGATGAAACAGAAGAAACAAATTCGTCAGTGTTCAAGAAATAAAAACTTTCATAATCAATCAGTATGCTTAATTCTCTAAAACATTTCAGTTGATTCTGGAACAGTGCACGTGTGCATTTTCAAAATGAAGTTTCTGTGTTTTGCTACTCAAGATGTTCCATTCTAAAATAATTTTTTTGTGATCCAATTCTTTGAAATAGTTAATAACACCATAATTGTGTGATTTCACCGTTTCAATTTATAAGTATACATGATCTAAGCATTGCGAACCTCTAGTTGATTCATTTATTATCTGCTTGAGATCATGTTTAGAAAAAAATTGATTATTTCACAGTCATGTGACTTATTAAAGTCACCTACCACTATATTATAGCCATGACAGTCAAAAATAGATTGAAAAGAATAGGTACATATTTGACCATCATATAAAGTAGCATAAGACGATCTGTAAACCGCAGTTAAGATTAGATTATCAATTTTTATAGATAAAAAATCAATGATAGTGTAGGGGTATTTTGCGGAGTTGCTTTCTAGTTCGTGATTTTTTACCCATACTACACATCAATGGTGACCATTATTACTACCTGTGCACCCAATCAGTCTCTGATCCCTTTCGGATGGTTGATATGAGAAGACTGAAGAAAGGTTTCATAGATTTATTCCACACAATGTAGCATATATAAATATAATTCACTGTTAATCCGAATTGAATAAGATGGTTGGCAATAATACAGATTTTAATGCCAAAGTATGTTTTAAATACCGTTCATAATTAAACTAAATTGTCCGTCTTCTAGACGGCACAAATAAAAGTGATTTATGTCTATAAAGTGAAATGTTTAGCACAAATGTCTGGATTGGAATGAATATAGTCAAATGATTGAAAATACATGATAATATGAACATAGTAAAATGATTTATGTTTATAAAGAAAATGTTTTACATACAATTGGTTATTCTTACACAAATGTCTGGATTGTAATGAGTAGTAAAACAATTAAAGATACATGATAATATGAGCCTAGCAAAATTATTTGTTCATAAAGGAAAATGTTTTGTGTAAACCGTTTAAAGATTTAAATGACAAACAACTCACAAATGTTTAACTCCTTGTTTTTTATAGTAAACAATCAATCATTTTCATAGTAACGAATAGTCCGATTTAATGAGATAAATTCACTGACACAATAGTCCACCGCGTGATCCTCTCGGATCGCGCGCGGTTCTGTCTATTTTATAAAACACTATTAATTACAAATAAAATTGCAGTTCAAGAAATATCGATTAAAACTGCTTGAAACTAAAAGAAATTGTTCCTAAAATCACAGCTAAGAGAAATATTGTTTAAGGACAGAGTTAGAATATTTGACCTTAAAGAGCACAGCGTTTGTAAAATTCGACCTTCGTTGGGTTGTAACACGGAGCCGCGTGTTACATACACCCCCCCGACAGTGAAAATTAGTACACAATGAAGGGGGCTAACCTTACAGGAAGTGTTATTGCTCTGTCATGCTGTGTAACGACTGATTTTGGTCTGTCAACACTGATACTGGCTCCTCTATCTCTCGCGTTCTTGGACGGATGGTTAGGTCGAAGTGTTCGAGAAAGTCACGTCCAATGATGTTTCATGTCGTGTTGGCGATGATGAACGGATATTTGAAACATCATTTTGAGTTGTAGAACGAGATTGTGTGTATTCGTACCCCAAACGTCGCTATGTTGGAGCCATTGGCGCAGGTCAGATTGCTGGTGTCGACTGGATGGGTGGGTTTGAGATAATTATGGCGTAGTGAGCTTACATCTGATCCTGTGTCTATGACAATTCATTCGCCAGAGATTGCGTCACGGATGAGAAAGTATGTTGATAGTGGCAACCGGCGATGAGATTGATTCCTGGCATTTGGGCGTTTGAAGCATGACTTAATTGGAGCCGTCGCTGTAAAGACAATAGTTTGATTGCGCTCTACCGCGAAGGCAACGTGCTACGAGCCATCAGACGTGGAGCGGCCAACAATTTTGGGTGCTCAGCTTCTGCTGCCGCCGAGGAGGCTGATTCCACCCGTCTTCCGAACCTTCCATGGGCGGATCCTCCTGAGTTGTTGAGGGTGACCGCGCCCATTTGAACGTCGCGTCTGTGCGCGGGTATGTGCAGCCGTTTCCGAGGAAATAACGTGTGTAGTGGCCTGCATTGAAAGTGCTGGAATTTCTCAAAATCTAGTTGTTTATTAATTTCTTACTGGCTTTGAGTTCGACGAACCAGGGCGCCATAATATAGGGGTATTTTGCGGAGTTGCTTTCTAGTTCGTGATTTTTTACCCCTACTACATATCAATGGTGGCCATTATTACTTCCCGTGCACCCAATCAGTCTCTGATCCCTTTCGGATGGTTGATATGAGAAGACTGAAGAAAGGTTTCATAGATATATTGCACACAATGCAGCATATATAAATATAATTCACTGTTAATCCGAATTGAATGAGTTGGTTGGCAAAAATACAGATTTTAATGCAAAAGTATGTTTTAAATACCGTTCACAATTAAACTAAATTGTCCGTCTTCTAGACGGCAAAAATAAAAGTGATTTATGTCTATAAAGTGAAATGTTTAGCATAAATGTCTGGATTGAAGTGAATATAGTCAACTGATTGAAAATACATGATAATATGAACATAGTAAAATGATTTATGTTTATAAAGAAAATGTTTTACATACAATTGGTTATTCTTACACAAATGTCTGGATTGTAATGAGTAGTCAAACGATTAAAGATACATGATAATATGAGCCTAGTAAAATTATTTGTTCATAAAGGAAAATGTTTTGTGTAAACCGTTTAAAGATTTAAATGACAAACAACTCACAAATGTTTAACTCCTTGGTTTTTATAGTAAACAATCAATCATTTTCATAGTAACGAATAATCCGATTTAATGAGATAAATTCACTGACACAATAGTCCACCGCGTGATCCTCTCGGATCGCGCGCGGTTCTGTCTATTTTATAAAAACACTATTAATTACAAATAAAATTGCAGCTCAATAAATATCGATTGAAACTGCTTGAGACTAAAAGAGATTGTTCCTAAAATCACAGCTAAGAGAAATATTGTTTAAGGGCAGAGTTAGAATATTTGACATTAAAGAGCACAGCGTTTGTAAAAATTGACCTTCGTTGGGTTGTAACACGGAGCCGCGTGTTACAATAAATTTGTATAGATAAAAAATCAATGATAGCATTATCTTCACTAGTATGCAAAATTTTCGCCTTTAATAGAGATTTACTATAAATGAGTACTCCTCCACCTCTTTTATCCAGCGATCTGTCTTTTCTGAATAAAGAATAGTGAGGAATATCAGATTCATGGTTTTCAATATCCTTATTAAGCCAGGTTTCAGATAATTTTATAAAATCAAAATCATTACTTATTATAAAATTACACAGCAAAAAGTTTTTGTTCCTAACACTTCAAAAGTTGGCACAAAATAAAGTAAATGTAGAATACGACTTATCTAATTAATTATCGTCTTTTACTGATTCAGCTTTGTTGGCTTCTTTATTGTTCGTTTCCCAGGTTTTGAGGCCATACTTCTTCTCCCCCGCTGTCCACAACATTTAGTAATGATACATCGTTTTTTGTTATTGTATCTTCTCTCGATAAATTCCTTATAATATCGTGGTCAGAAGTAGATGGCTTCCGCTCCTGGTTGTTCTTTAGCTTTTTTGCTTTTGCCAACTTTCGTTGGAGAAATGTTTTGTCACGTCCAATAAATATGCTATGAAAACTCGGATTCTCACCTTTCCTTTTATTGATGGCCTCGATCTGCATATATGTTGGCCTCTTTGATAACTTTATAACCGTTGATCTTGGACGATCGAATCTTTTTCCCTCTCTAAAACATTTAGCGATGTCAGCATGCGTCTCATCCTTGATCAGGACGTTTAATTTCTCGACATCTTTCAAATCAGCATTTTCATCAAGATTAAATAAAAATGGTTGTTCTTTTTTGCTAATCCGCGTTGATACTTCATTCGCTAATATGTTTATTATTTCTTCGCCTGATATTTTATTCTTGATTGGTGTGTTATCTTCCACTGTTATTTCAGCCAACTCAACCCATGGCTGAACATCAATCTTTAATTTATCTAATTTCGTATGTAACACTTCAGTCAATTCAACAATTTGTGCGCTTGAAGATTCATTTTTCTTTTCCGCTAATTCCAATTTTGCCGTATACACATCAACGTCTGTTTTAAGTTTTGGCATTCTATTCTTAATACGATTATTCTCATCCTTCAGCGCCTTCACAGAGTTCTGAAGGTCTGAAACGATTTTCTCAAGATCGGTATGCGACAAAATCGGAGCCATTTCAAACCGCGCGCCGTGAATCACATTTCAAATGTATGTCTAGATAAGTAGTTCTCTGTAGTTATAATGTAAAATATATCAAAATCTGAAAATTCGGTTGTAATAATTATTATGATAATAGAAAACGATCGGTTTTATAATTTAATTGCATTTGTAAAATTTTCGATTATATAAATAGATATAGTATCGTCATCGAAATAAGAAAAATTAAGGCTTTAATTCGAATGTAGAATTATGCAAAATATGATAATCCTGACAAGCAATAATTTATATGTATTAATGACTAACATGATGATATACTGCATAACAATTCAATTTTAATAATACAGATCGTGAAAATAAAAATCTAAAGAAGTTATGTTGTATAATCACAATTATCCTTGTGTATAATTCAACCACGAGAAAGTGTTATCATAATCAAAATTAAAAATATCAGCAGAATTATATTTAGTTCAGTATATAAAAAATTAGAAGACTACTTAGATGGAGGCGTTTCTCTAAGCCACTTTGACGATTGATTGTAAATTTTGTAAATTTTCGAAAAAGAGAATAACTTCCTCGTGTGGAGGAAGATATTTCCTCCGACAAAATTAAAATTACGATAAGTGATAAATTTAAACCACCTTGGCTGATTGAAACGAATTTTATTTAAAAAGAAATTATTTTTTTATTTTCTAGAACATTCTTTGTTTAAATACTTGACAGAATATATACTTTGAATAGTGCGTAGTTTTGGTTTCGGTTGTCTGTACGCGACTGGTAGTTATTTTCTCGGCGAGCTGCGTTTATTTCATTTCCTCCATTTTAGGTTTACTTGATTTCCACAATATATTGTAGGGGTATTTTGCGGGGTTGCTATCTACCTACATAGAACTGGTAGCTGCTGTTGAGATCCGTGCTTATGATCAATCCCCGGCCTTTTCACGATGGGTGATGTGAGAAGGCTAATTCAAATGATCACATATGTATTGTACACAATTTTGCATGGAAAATTCATAGTTAGTCCAAATTGACCGTGCTCTAGACGGCAACAAAACGAAATACTGTTAACACAATTGAATGTCTTATACACAAGTCACAGTTAAACTAAATTGTCCGTGCTCTAGACGGCAGCAAAACGATGTACTGTCAACACAAGTAATAATCCATTCACAAATGTCTGAATTATGATGACTGTATGTAAACGATTGAAAATGTATGATGATATAAATAAAGTCACTGGTAAAAGTTGTCACTGATGATGGATAAACTAAAATCATGTAAAAACTTCAATGAAAAAATTTTACAAATAATTAATCCACTGTTTGATATGGTTTTAACTTATTTAATTATGATAATCCATTCTACTCTGAAATTCTTATACGTAGAATTATATACGAACGGTAAGTCACTTGTATAAACTGCGAATAATTCAAAGACGAAGAGTAACTCCACTATGGCACTATAACCCACCGCATGTTCCCTGCGTATTGCGCGCGGGTGTGTATATTTCATAAACAAAACCCTATTATTATTAATAATAAAACATTTATTTGACATGAAAGGCCAACTGGCCCTACCATTGAAATAACAAATCAAGAGTAGGATATGTTGAGGTGAATGGAATTTTGACTAGCAAAGTATTTAATAGCAGGGGGAGGGTTTGATGAAGGGAAAAGTTATCATTAACATCAAGATAGTTCAACCTGGTGAAAAACAATAAAAACGAAGTTCCATTTGAATAGACAAGATCAATTGGAGATAGTCCATGAAGTGACAGAGCATCCAGACGGGCTAGGTTGGGTTCGGACAGATGAGTTTAAGTGTGAGATCGAAAATGATGGCGGACCGGAGGCAGACGTCGACCATTGGAGTCCATTGTCGTGGAGATTGAGTTGATGGAGCATAGCATAGACCTGGATGGAATCTGCTGCATTGAAGCTAGTGAGTCTTGCAGGGGTCGGAAGCATCTGTAAAACGAGGTTGTGATTGAAAGAAGACGAGGGGGAGTCGATGTACGAAGCGAACCGTTGGTGGATCGGTAGGGCTGTTGAGTTTCCGGTCTTTCGCTGAAACAAGAAAGAAAAGAATTGGATGAGCAAAACGTAGTAAAGTATCCACAACGTGGATATGATGGGGTCAGGAATGGGCTGAGAAGTGGTATCAGTGAGTCGAGAAGAAAAGATTAAGACCAGAGAGGTAAAGTGGAAGATTAGATGATTGCCTGAGGGATTTCGCCCTCCGAAGTTGGTAAAGAGAATAGCCTGGGGTGAAGTAAATGTTATGGATTGAGAAGGAACCAGTTTCATTTCCAATCGGTCGTATCATAAGAAGTTTGTTGAAGAAGTACTGATGGGCTGATTTTTTGAATTCGTGCTGGGGTAGGAGCTTTATGTATGTTGAAAGAGCTTTGAAGACATTAGTGGCTTTGGAGAAGAGATAGATTTTTTTAAATATGGTGGGGGTATGGTTAGCTTGCATAGAAGAGTTACTAGAACGTGTGGCGTAGTGGTGACTTGGGTGGGCAAAGTTGGAGAGTGGTAAGCAAGTTGTGATCTTATGGATAAAAGAAATGACTCGAAGGTGAAGGGTGAACCAAAGCGGTGGAAGATTTGCCAGGAGTAGGCGTTCCCGATAATTTTGGCATTGCGGGAAGACTCGCTTTAGAAATCTGGAGGATACCTGTTCAATAGTGTACGAGGAGGCGAGAGTGAGAGGACAGTAGAATTCACTGGCGTAGGAAATGAGGGGCAGAACGTAGACCTTGAATAACGTGAGTTGGAGAATGGGGTTGTTAGTCTTAAAGCATATCAGAAGGGCCCATTTGAAGAGTTTGGAAGTAGTGTGCGTAAGGTGTGGGGAGAAGTCTAGGGATTTTGAAAAATGAATGCCAAGATGTTTGGCCGAATCTATTATTTCTATGTCGAGGGGATAATTTGCAACCGGGATAGAGCAGAATGGATCAGAGGAGAGTTTCATTAGACGAGTCTTGGTGGGATTTAGTTTGAGGCCGATTCTGCTGAGCTGCGAGTGGAGCGAGGATAGGAGCTCCGATATAAGGGGTAAGGAGGGGTTGGATGCTGTGGGGTATATGAATACGATAACCATGTCATCCGCATATTTGAACAGCTTGAAAAGGTTGTCTTCAACCTGTATGTGCGCGAGCGTAAAGTACGGAGCCCTGGGGAACACCGGATCGGATATGGGCTGGCCTCGAGTGACTACTGCCGACTTTTACTGTCGCGCATCGGTTTCGGAGATAGTAACTGATAAGATTGAGAACGTTACCGCAAATACCGCTTCTGAAATACTGCCGAAAATGACAGCGAGTCATAGGTCTTAGATATATCCAAGAAGAGGAGAGTGCACTCAAGACCTTTAGAGAAGGAGGAGTAGCAATGATCGAGAACACTAACTAAGTTGGTGAAAGAGGAGTGGCCATTCAAAAAACCATGTTGATCATCAAGGAGATAGAAGTTTACATGAGCCTTAATGAAGGGGTAGATTAGGTTGTATAAGACCCTGTCGAAGATTTTGGTGAAAGAAGGGACGATAGTAATGGAGCGGAGATCTTTAAATGAGGAGATCGACGAAGTGCCCTTTTTAGGGATAGGAAAGATCGTCGAATTAAGCCAGTCCGGGGGAAGTTAGGTGGTTTCGAGACAATGATTAATAATATCGGCAATCAGAGAGAAGACGTTCCAGCCTAGAAGAGCAATCATGTTGACCGAGACACCATGTTGATCAAATTGGTGTTTAGATTTAATGTCTTTAATTACTTTGGCGACGAAAGCCGGTGAGACGTAGAACCAGCGTAGGTTCTCGGTGTCTCCGTTGTCTAACATCACGACAGGCGGAGTTGGAGTGGAAAAGGAGTCGAGAAGATAAGTCAGATAATCGTTGGCGAAGCAGGAGTCGTCTGACTGAGAGCAGTTAATATACGAGGTTTTGGGCTTTTGCAGCAATTGATGTTTGATGATAGCGAACTTTGCCCGGGGGTTAGCAGCTGAGCGGATGCGTCTTTCGATGTAGAGCGCTTGTTTGTTAATAATCATTTTAATGTGCCCATCGATACGTCTCAGTGCGAGGGCGCGGGCAAGTGAGGATGTGCGTAGTCGAGAGTTGCGTGCGAGGTTGTCGCGTGCCTTAAACAGAGTGTTCAACTTATTCATCGCGTGTATGTGTTGAATAGAGGTGGCGGATTTAAAGTGGGAGGATAGGATGTCATGGACTTCGGAAAAGCATGAGGAGAGATTGTTTGGGAGAAAGAGGTCCCTCCAGTTAACGGCGTCACAGAGTCGGCGGAATTCTTCCCAGTTGGTGCAACGCCTGAATGACTGGGTGTCTTCTCTAGGGGTAAAGGATAAGGGAGGTATGAGGAAGGATACCTGACAGTGATCAAGATTAGGGAAGATCTCCCGAGAGTGAACATCAGTCACCTCGTTGTTGGAGAGTACAAAATCCAGTTGGTTGTTCCCTCGAGTAGGAAAGTGCACGAATTGATGTAACAGGTTGTCCGCGAAGAGTCGAAGCAGTGGGTGACTTTCAGAAGTTATATTATGCCGGTTTACCATGGGGAGGTTGAGGTCACCCACAACGACGTAACGATAGGAGTTTAAAGAGAAAAAAGTAGATAGAAGTTGGGCCACGCGAGTGTCGTCGATGAGTGAGAGATTAGGGGTCTGTGGACAACATAGGTAGATATGCTTTGGTTATGGATTTGTAGCTGAAACGAGAAAAATTCCAATCCTTGAGAGTTCGATGTCGACAAACGTTTGGGCATGAGAAGGGATCGGACATAGGCAGCTAGTCCGCCCCCACGACCGATAGTTCTGTCGCTACGAAGGAACGTGTAACCATGAATGAGGAAAAGGTCATCACAGTGGATGGAAGGGGACAGCCACGTTTCAACAAGAAAGCATATGTCTATCTCGTTAGAGGATAGAAAAGCTCGTAGTTGATTGATTTTTGGCGTAAGTGAGCTGCAATTGATTAGAATTGCTGAGAGTTCTCTGAGAAAGGGATGGTTAGATCGGAGAGGAGAAGCGTGCGGGGGCTTTCCGCTGGCGGGCGGGGCGATTTCTTGAGCTGATGAGGGTGATTGTCCACTCGCTGACGAGAATGGAGTGGTCAGCGTCGATTTGGATCTCTTTTGTCCCGCGTTTGTCGAGTGGGTGAGGTAATTATAGGGTTTGAAAGCAAAAAGGAGGCGAGCTATTAATTACAAATAAAATTTCAGTTCAAGAAATCTCAATTAAAACTGCTTGAAACTAACAGAGATTGTTTCTGAAATCACAGTTAAGAGAAATATTGTGTAAAAACAGAGTTAGATTATTTGACCTTAAAGAGCACTATATTTATCAAAATTAAACATCTTTGGGTGGTAACGCGGAGCCGCGTGTTACATACACCCCCTACAATGAAAATTAGTACACAATGAAGGAAGCTAATCTTACAGGAGGTTTTATTGCTCTGCCGTACCGTGTAACAACTGATGTTGGCTCTGTCAACTCTGATTCTGGTTCCTCTGTATTTCGCGGCGGCGTGACGGCGTCAGTTGGCTCGGTTGTTGATGAGATGTGGGGCGTCAGTCCGTAGTCAGCAAAACTGTCTGCAGGGGGAGTTATCGTTTCTTTACCGCCTGATAGGTCAACATCGCGGAACAGCGGGTCATTTGGATCATCTTGCTGTGCTGCTTGCAATTCCTGAGTGCTTATAGCTAAAGGACACAGGATAGAGGCACAGAGTTCTGCAGGACGGCTTAGAAAGTCTGCGACCACGTTTTCTGGACCATTGACATGAGTGACTTTATATTCATACTCGTGTATTCGTGCAGTTTGTCAGTTGACACATCGTGAATATAAATCTCTTTCTTTCCTCTGAGCATCGAGATTAGAGGAAGATGGTCTGTGTAGATCTTGAACTTTCGGCCATCCAGATATGTGTGGAAGTGTAGGATCGACCGGTAGATTGCAATTAACTCTTTTCCTAATGTATCATATTGCGTCTCGTGAGGTTGTAGCTTTTTCAAATAGAAGGCGATCGGTTGGTGTATGCCATTGATGGACTGTTGAAGTACTGCGCCTATGGCAACGTCGGATGCGTCAGTGATCGATTCAAAAGGTTTGAGTCCAATCAGGAGAATGTAGCATGGTCGCTTTGCTTAAGGCCCTTTTGGCATCTTCGTAAGCCTGCATGTTGTCCACGTTGATTTGAATCAGTTGTGATTTCTTGACAAAACGGCTTTCTGGCACGAGATATTTGTGAAAAGGTGCCAGAATCGAGAAAAGTAGTTCATCTTGCCCAAGAATCGTCGTAATGCTCCAACGGTGGTTGGAGGCTGTAGATCTTGAGTACCACGAACCTTAGCAGGTATAGGTATAATGCCTTTCTCGGAAATTAGATGACCGAGGAATTCAATTGATTTTTGTGCAAAAACACATTTGTTGTCATGAAGTCGGAGGCCATAGTCTTCTAGACGTGTGAGTAGAATATCAATATGCTGTATATATTCGGACATTGAGTTGGAGAATATCAGGATGTCGTCTAAGTAGGGAATTACAGATGGTAGACCATATAGTATTTCGTCCATAACGCGTTGGAAGGTTTGCGAGGCATTCTTGAGACCGAAAGGCATATAATGATATTCGTGAGTGCCACCTCCAGTGAATCTGAGTGCAGTATATGATACAGAGTCTTTGTCCTTCGGCACTTGATAGTAGGCTTTCACTAGGTCTAGTTTTGAATACACAGCATGACCAATAGTGGCTCTGAGTAGGTCAGCTGGATTTGGCACGATGTGTGCAAGAATTGAGAATACGATAATCTCCACACACCCTGAATGCTGCTGGTTCCCTCTCTTGTACTACTAACACAGACGACGCATAAGGTGAGCTGGATCGTGTACAGATGCCTTGTTGACGTAGCATGGCGAATTCTTGCTCGGCAGCCTTATGTTGTGTGGTGCAAAAGGACGTTCACGAGGTGGCTGAGGAAGTGGTTTCGACGAGATGATGCAATGGACTGTGATGGCTTCTTCCTCTTGAGATCGGGCATAAAGGAGATAGGTTTAAAAATTTCTTCATGACGTTTTAAAACAACGTCCAATTCCGGTACATGAGGAACCGTAGGAACTAGTTGTATGGATGAGACTGCTTCGGCGCGAGTCGCATGTTTTAGTGTTGATGAAAGCAACTGATTGTCTGAAGTACGTATCTCCCGTGTTCTAGGACGAATGGTAAGGTCGAAGTTGTCGAGAAAGTCACGTCCAATGATGTTTCTTGTCATATTAGCAATGATGAAAGGATATTTGAAACATCTTTTTGATTTGGAGAACGAGATTGTGTGTGCTCGTACCACAAACGTCGCTATATTGGAGACGTTGGCACAGGTCAGATTGCTGGTGTCGACAGGGTTGGTAGGTTCGAAATAATTGTGGCGTAGTAAGCTTACATCTGATCCAGTGTCTATGAAAAATTATTCGCCAGATGTTGCTTCACAGATGAGAAAGGATGTTGATAGTGGCAACTGACGATGAGACTGGTTGCTGGCATTTGGGCGTTTGAAGCATGACTTGACTGGAGCCGTCGCTGTAAATGCAATAGTTTGATATCGCTCAACCGCGAAACCAACGTTCTTCGAGCCATGATACATGGAGCGGCCAACGATATTGAGATGCTCAGCCTCTACTGCCGCAGAGGAGGCTGACACCAGCAGTTTTCCGAACCTTCTATGGGCGGATCCTGAGTTGTTGAGGGTGACCGCGCCCACTTGAACTTCGCGTCTGTGCGCGGGAATGTACAGCCCTTTCTGAGGCAATAACGTGTGAAGTGGCCATAGCTGTGGTGATTCGGAAACCACTCCGCCAGTAAATGTGGAAATGTGGCCCGGTCTCTCGACGTCGACCTCCTGGCGCTATTCCAGGACGGTGGTCGACGCTGGTCACGCCTGCTCTGGTCGCTTCTATTATGGACGGCATCGACGGAGGCCAAATTTGGCCTGACGGTGAGGTTCTCGAGCAGGCTGATGAGGCGTTCATTCGTGATATTTGTTCCGGCTGATGATGCGGTGGATTGTGATTCGGAAAGTCTTGAAGTGATGTGGTCTTTCTCTGGGGCAGGCTAGCTGTAGTGGTGTTTCTTCCACCACTTGTCTAGACGTGCCGACAGAACGTCGTCTTGTACTTCGACGGATTCGCGCAGAAACGAGGCCATCATTTGGAGTGCCGGCGAGAGCTTCTGTATGAAAAGTCGCATTAAGATTTCCTTGGGCAGGTTGAATTCCAAGGCTTTCTGCTTCATCTCACTAAATAGCTCAGAAGGCGTGCGGCTACCTAGGGACATCTGGCTCATTAATTCTGTAAGCCTGTCTTTTCGATCTGGTGTCAAGCGCTGCCTGACGGCACGTTGCAGGCTCTGCCACGGCTGCGCATATGTGCCCTCAGTGTATTGATGCAGATTATCTTTTAGTCCGTGTCTGAAAGACATTGGGATCGTCTCCCAAGCCCTCTAAAATATTGAGCCCTCGTCTGTTATATTGGACACCTTGGCCAATAAAGTAACATCGTCGACCCACTCGTCAAGGTAGTCTGGATCGAATTGGCATATTTTGTATTGTGTCCCTGTGTTGGTGCGGTCTGTTGCTGGGCTCACCACCGGGCTTCCTGCATTTCCTGAACTGGACGTCCTCTTATGTGTGTGAGTGTTGTCGAGAATAGATGGCAGTGTAACATCGTCCTCACCCGTCATCGTGCGGCTGTCTTCGAGCATTGTGATCTCGAGAGGGTGTTTTTCTGTGATATGTGTCTTAGAATTTACTTTCCTTCGTGGCATTCATCCAAAGTGCTTGAAGTTTTCACAATCTTGATGTTTATTAATTCTTTGCTGGCTGTGAGTTCGACAAAACGGGGCACCATTTATATAGGAGTATTTTCCTGGGTTGCTTATCTCCCTACATATAATTGGTAGCGGCTGTGGAGATCCGTGCTTAGGATCAATCCTCGGCCTTTTCCCGATGGGTGATGTGAGAAGGCTAATTCGAATGACCACATATGTATTGTACACAATGTTGCATGAAAAATGCATAGTTAGTCCAAATTGACCCTGCTCTAGACGGCAACAAAACGAAATACTGGTATCAAAGTTGAATGTCTTACACACAAGTCACAGTTAAACAAAATTGTCCGTGCTCTAGACGGCAGCAAAACGATATACTGTCAACACAATTAATAAACCATTCACACACGTCTGAATTGTGATGAATACATGTAACCGATTGAAAATATATGATGATATAAATAAAAGTTGTCACTGATGATGGATAGACTAAAATCCTGTAAAAATTGGAATGAGAAAAACTTCACAAATAATTTATCCACTGTTTGCTATGGTTTTAACTTATTTAATTATAATAATCCATTGTACTCTGAAATTCTGATATACGAACAGTAAATCACTTGTATAAACTGCGAATAATTCAAAGAAGAAGAGTAATTCCACTATGGCACTATAATCCATCTCATCTTCCCTGCGTATCGCGCGCGGGTGTGTATATTTAATAAACAAAACCCTATTAATTACAATTAAAATTGCAGTTCAAGAAATCTCAATTAAAACTGCTTGAAACTAACAGAGATTGTTTCTAAAATCACAGTTAAGTGAAATATTGTGTAAAAACAGAGTTAGATTATTTGACCTTAAAGAGCACTATATTTGTCAAAATTGAACATCGTTGGGTTGTAACGCGGAGCCGCGTGTTACAATATTCCTGCTAACTCGTTGTTTGTGTATCGTACATATTGGGGACGTTCTGGAACAGGTAATTTAATAATTCCATTTTTCACGTCTATTTCTTTCCAGGTTATTTGTTCGGGTGTTTTGTTACGTAAGAGGTTTCACATTCCGATTGCCTAACATTAAGTATCAAATTAATAATTAAGTACGATCAGCATGGAAGCTAATCTTAAGTTTGAGGACATTAGAAATTTAGCTCAAGATATGGCAGGAATGAATTTAATAGATATGAATGAGAATACTCTCGTGTCAGAATCAATTATACTATTAAGGTCTGAAAACGATCTGGCATCTTTAGGGTTCTCAGATTACAATAGATTTAGAGCCTCTACACCCGCAACATTTTTCTCCAAAGGAGGAGAGATCGCCAAATGTCCTGATCTAGTTCCGACTTCATGAATCTTTCCTATTGAATTCATATAAGCACCAGTCCATTGGTTGAAATGGAAAACTTTTATTCAATTGCACAGCCTCCAAAACCATAAATTATGCAATGATACAAACTGTAATCTACTGGCGTATATAATGCAGCAGACAGGGCCAATTTTTTTCACTTTTCTTTGCACAGCTTCTATCTTGTTGGATAAGGCATTTTTAATAGATTCCAAGTAACGGCAACATATTCTAGTATGGGTCTAATCCAAATTATATACATTTTCAATTATATAACATTCGATAAGATATTTCTATTTGTTAGTGCCCATTTGTTCTTAGCACTGCTTATTATTCTTTCAATATGTTTCCCTGTAACACGCGACTCCGTGTTACAACCCAACGAAGGTCGATTTTTACAAACGCTGTGCTTTTTAAGGTCAAATATTCTAACTCTGTCCTTAAACAATATTTCTCTTAGCTGTGATTTTAGGAACAATCTCTTTTAGTCTCAAGCAGTTTTAATCGATATTTTTTGAACTGCAATTTTATTTGTAATTAATAGTGTTTTTATAAAATAGACAGAACCGCGCGCGATCCGAGAGGATCACGCGGTGGACTATTGTGTCACGTGAATTTATCTCGTTACATCGGATTATTCGTTACTATGAAAATGATTGATTGTTTACTATAAAAGCAAGGAGTAAACATTTGTGAGTTGTTTGTCATTTAAATCTTTAAACGGTTTACACAAAACATTTTCCTTTATAAACATAAATAATTTTACTAGGCTCATATTATCATGTATCTTTAATCGTTTGACTACTCATTACAATCCAGACATTTGTGTAAGAATAACCACTTGTGTGTAAAACATTTCTCTTTATAAACATAAATCATTTTACTATGTTCATATTATCATGTATTTTCAATCATTTGACTATTCTCATTACGATCCAGACATTTGTGTAAGAATAACTGCTTGTGTGCAAAACATGTTACTTTATAAACATAAATCATTTTAATTCTTGCCGTCTAGAAGACGGACAATTTAGTTTAACTGTGAATGGTGTTTAAGATATAATTTTATGTTAAAATCTGTTTTTTATTGCCGACCAACACATGGTCAAATTGGACTATCTGTGAATTATATTTCTAATTGCAATATTGTGTAGAATATACGTATGACCCGATGTTTTTGCCTTCT